>CM037872.1:41517861-41745924 GCA_021292105.1 Anadara kagoshimensis | reverse complement strand
TATTTTTACTTTGCTATGTGATTGTGATTTGGACAGGGACTGGTATGTATGTTTTTACTTTGATATGTGATTGTGATTTGGACACAGACTGTTATGTTTATTTTTACTTTGCTATGTGATTGTGATTTGGACACAGACTGGTATGTTTGTTTTAACTTTGCTATATGATTGTGATTTGGACACAGACTGATATGTTTGTTTTTACTTTGCTATATGATTGTGATTTGGACACGACTGGTATGTTTATTTTTACTTTGCTATGTGATTGTGATTTGGACACAGACTGGTATGTTTATTTTTACTTTGCTATGTGATTGTGATTTGGACACAGACTGTTATGTTTATTTTTACTTTGCTATATGATTGTGATTTGGATACGGACTGGTATGTTTATTTTTACTTGGCTATGTGATTTGGACACAGACTGTTATGTTTGTTTTTACTTTACTATATGATTGTGATTTGGACACAGACTGTTATGTTTATTTTAACTTTGCTATATGATTGTGATTTGGACAGGGACTGATATGTTTGTTTTTACTTTGCTATATGATTGTGATTTCGACACAGACTGGTATGTTTATTTTTACTTTGCTATGTGATTGTGATTTGAACACAGACTGTTATGTTTATTTTTACTTTGCTATGTGATTGTGATTTGAACAAGGACTGGTATGTTTGTTTTTACTTTGCTATATGATTGTGATTTAGACACAGACTGTTATGTTTGTTTTTACTTTACTATGTGATTGTGATTTGGACACAGACTGTTATGTTTATTTTTACTTTGCTATATGATTGTGATTTGGACACAGACTGTTATGTTTTTTTTTAATTTGCTATATGATTGTGATTTGCGCACAGACTGTTATGTTTATTTTCTTTGCTATATGATTGTGATTTGGACACAGACTGGTATGTTTGTTTTTACTTTGATATGTGATTGTGATTTGGACACAGACTGTTATGTTTATTTTAACTTTACTATGTGATTGTGATTTGGACACAGACTGTTATGTTTATTTTTACTTTGCTATATGATTGTGATTTGAACATCGACTGGTATGTTTGTTTTTACTTTGCTGTGTGATTGTGATTTGGATACGGACTGGTATGTTTTGTTTTACTTTGCTATGTGATTGGGATTTGGATACGGACTGGTATGTTTGGTTTTACTTTGCTATGTGATTGTGATTTGGACACGGACTGTTATGTTTGTTTTTACTTTGCTATGTGATTGTGATTTGAACACGGACTGGTATGTTTATTTTTACTTTGCTACGTGATTGTGATTTGGATACGGACTGGTATGTTTGGTTTTACTTTGCTATATGATTGTGATTTGGATACGGACTGGTATGTTTGGTTTTACTTTGCTATGTGATTGTGATTTGGACACAGACTGTTATGTTTGTTTTTACTTTGCTATATGATTGTGATTTGGACACAGACTGGTATGTTTATTTTTACTTTCATATGTGATTGTGATTTGGACACAGACTGTTATGTTTATTTTTACTTTGCTATATGATTGTGATTTGGACACAGACTGGTATGTTTATTTTTACTTTGCTATATGATTGTGATTTGGACACAAACTGTTATGTTTATTTTTACTTTACTATGTGATTGTGATTTTGACACGGAGTGGTATGTTTTTTCTTACTTTGCTATATGATTGTGATTTGGACACAGACTGGTATGTTTGTTTTTACTTTGCTATGTGATTGTGATTTGGACACAGACTGTTATGTTTGTTTTTACTTTGCTATATGATTGTGATTTGGACACAGACTGGTATGTTTGTTTTTACTTTGCTATATGATTGTGATTTGGACACAGACTGGTATGTTTATTTTTACTTTGCTATGTGATTGTGATTTCGACACAGACTGTTATGTTTATTTTTACTTTGCTATATAATTGTGATTTGGACACGGACTGGTATGTTTGTTTTTACTTTGCTATATGATTGTGATTTGGACACAAACTGTTATGTTTATTTTTACTTTACTATGTGATTGTGATTTGGACACAGACTGGTATGTTTTTTCTTACTTTGCTATATGATTGTGATTTGGACACAGACTGGTATGTTTGTTTTTACTTTGCTATGTGATTGTGATTTGGACACAGACTGTTATGTTTGTTTTTACTTTGCTATATGATCGTGATTTGGACACAGACTGGTATGTTTGTTTTTACTTTGATATGTGATTGTGATTTGGACACAGACTGTTATGTTTATTTTTACTTTACTATGTGATTGTGATTTGGACACAGACTGGTATGTTTATTTTTACTTTGCTATATGATTGTGATTTGGACACGGACTGGTATGTTTGTTTTTACTTTGCTATATGATTGTGATTTGGACACAGACTGGTATGTTTGATTTTACTTTACTTTGGGATTGTGATTTGGATACGGTCTGGTATGTTTGATTTTACTTTGCTATATAATTGTGATTTGGAAACAGACTGGTGTGTTTATTTTTACTTTGCTATATCATTGTGATTTGGACACAGACTGGTATGTTTATTTTTACTTAAGTATGTGATTGTGATTTGGACACAGACTGGTATGTTTATTTTTACTTTGTCTATATGATTGTGATTTGGACACGGACTGGTATGTTTTGTTTTTACTTTGCTATATGATTGTGATTTGGACACAGACTGGTATGTTTATTTTTACTTTGATATGTGATTGTGATTTGGACACAGACTGTTATGTTTATTTTTACTTTGCTATATGATTGTGATTTGGACACAGACTGGTATGTTTATTTTTACTTTGCTATATGATTGTGATTTGGACACAAACTGTTATGTTTATTTTTACTTTACTATGTGATTGTGATTTTGACACGGAGTGGTATGTTTTTTCTTACTTTGCTATATGATTGTGATTTGGACACAGACTGTATGTTTGTTTTTACTTTGCTATGTGATTGTGATTTGGACACAGACTGTTATGTTTGTTTTTACTTTGCTATATGATTGTGATTTGGACACAGACTGGTATGTTTTTTTTTACTTTGCTACATGATTGTGATTTGGACACAGACTGGTATGTTTTATTTTACTTTGCTATGTGATTGTGATTTCGACACAGACTGTTTGTTTATTTTACTTTGCTATATAATTGTGATTTGGACACGGACTGGTATGTTTGTTTTTACTTTGCTATATGATTGTGATTTGGACACAAACTGTTATGTTTATTTTTACTTTACTATGTGATTGTGATTTGGACACAGACTGGTATGTTTTTTCTTACTTTGCTATATGATTGTGATTTGGACACAGACTGGTATCTTTGTTTTTACTTTGCTATGTGATTGTGATTTGGACACAGACTGTTATGTTTATTTTTACTTTACTATGTTATTGTGATTTGGACACAGACTGGTATGTTTATTTTTACTTTGCTATGTTATTGTGATTTGGACACAGACTGTTATGTTTGTTTTTACTTTGCTATATGATTGTGATTTGGACACAGACTGGTATGTTTGTTTTTACTTTGATATGTGATTGTGATTTGGACACAGACTGTTATGTTTATTTTTACTTTACTATGTTATTGTGATTTGGACACAGACTGTTATGTTTATTTTTACTTTGCTATATGATTGTGATTCGGACACGGACTGGTATGTTTGTTTTTACTTTGCTATATAATTGTGATTTGGAAACAGACTGGTGTGTTTATTTTTACTTTGCTATATAATTGTGATTTGGACACAGACTGGTATGTTTATTTTTCTTAAGTATGTGATTGTGATTTGGACACAGACTGGTATGTTTATTTTTACTTTGCTATATGATTGTGATTTGGACACGGACTGGTATGTTTGTTTTTACTTTGCTATATGATTGTGATTTGGACACAGACTGGTATGTTTGGTTTTACTTTACTTTGGGATTGTGATTTGGATACGGTCTGGTATGTTTGATTTTACTTTGCTATATAATTGTGATTTGGAAACAGACTGGTGTGTTTATTTTTACTTTGCTATATAATTGTGATTTGGACACAGACTGGTATGTTTATTTTTACTTAAGTATGTGATTGTGATTTGGACACAGACTGGTATGTTTATTTTTACTTTGCTATATGATTGTGATTTGGACACGGACTGGTATGTTTGTTTTTACTTTGCTATATGATTGTGATTTGGACACAGACTGGTATGTTTATTTTTACTTTACTATGTGATTGTGATTTGGACAAAGACTGTTATGTTTATTTTTACTTTGCTATATGATTGTGATTTCGACACAGACTGTTATGTTTATTTTTACTTTGCTATGTGATTGTGATTTGGACACAGACTGTTATGTTTGTTTTTACTTTGCTATGTGATTGTGATTTGGACACAGACTGGTATGGTTTTTTTTTTACTTTACTATGTGATTGTGATTTGGACACAGACTGGTATGTTTATTTTTACTTTGCTATATGATTGTGATTTGGACACGGACTGTTATGTTTGTTTTTACTTTACTATGTGATTGTGATTTGGACACAGACTGGTATGTTTGTTTTTACTTTGCTATATGATTGTGATTTGGACACAGACTGGTATGTTTATTTTTACTTTACTATATGATTGTGATTTGGACACAGACTGGTATGTTTGTTTTTACATTGCTATATGATTGTGATTTGGACACAGACTGTTATGTTTGTTTTTACTTTGATATGTGATTGTGATCTGGACATGGACTGGTATGTTTGTTTTAACTTTGCTATGTGATTGTGATTTGGACACAGACTGTTATGTTTATTTTTACTTTGCTTTGTGATTCTGATTTGGACACGGACTGTTATGTTTGTTTTTACTTTGCTAAGTGATTGTGATTTGGACACAGACTGTTATGTTTGTTTTAACTTTGCTCTATGATTGTGATTTGGATACGGACTGGTATGTTTGTTTTTACTTTGCTATATGATTGTGATTTGGACACAGACTGGTATGTTTATTTTTACTTTGCTATATGATTGTGATTTGGACATGGACTGTTATGTTTGTTTTTACTTTGATATGTGATTGTGATTTGGACACAGACTGTTATGTTTATTTTTACTTTGCTATGTGATTGTGATTTGGACACGGACTGGTATATTTGTTTTAACTTTGCTATGTGATTGTGATTTGGACAAGGACTAGTATGTTTGTTTTTACTTTTCTATATGATTGTGATTTGGACACAGACTGGTATGTTTGTTTTTACTTTGCTATATGATTGTGATTTGGACACAGACTGGTATGTTTGTTTTTACTTTGATATGTGATTGTGATTTGGAAACAGACTGTTATGTTTATTTTTACTTTGCTATGTGATTGTGTTTTGGTCAGGGACTTATATGTTTGTTTTTACTTTACTTTAGGATTGTAGTTTGGACACGGATTGGTATGTTTGTTTTGTTATTAAGGCTTGGACATAGATTGGTATGTTATTTTTGTGATTGTGGCTTGGATATGAATTTGTATGTTTGGTTTCTTTTTGTGGTTTGGATATGGATTGTTTTTTTTATTTGATCAATGTTTGAATACACCGACCATAACTAATAATGTAAACAAATTTGTAAATAAATTGATTTGAACGTAAGTGGATTCTATAAAAGCGACAATACAAGCTAATCTTCACAGTTCTGCAAAGGAACACATTTCTATCATCGGTCTCCCATACCGAATCTGACATTAGGGAATCTTAATTATTCATAACAATAAAAGAGCTATATTTTTGCATGTAAAGAAATATTTAAAAAAGACAAACAATAAAATTTACAGCATTTCGTTGTAAACAACCGACCAAAAAACGATACCAAAACAGCTCATCCATACATGCACCAGCAATGGCGCAGGGTACTGATCTCTTTTGGGAAATTGAAAATCTGGTAAAATAAGTTCTAAAACTAGCTCTCCATGCACTGATATTCTGAAAAAATAATGTATCAAAAACAAACATATTATTCTATGTCCGAATCACAATCGAGAAGCATGGTAAAAATTTTAGAACTGACAAGTTATGTTAGACTCTCGAACTTCCACCAGGGAAGTGAGGCCGGGTGCTCCGAAAGGGTAAGCACCTCCTGTTTAGCTAGCTACACCCAACATGTGTGTAATTAAAATTGTGTGAAAGAAATTTAGAGCTATTGGACGTCAAATACGGGAAGTCTTATGCCTTATTCAATTGTATATATTTTATTTTCAGGTGAAACCAGCGCGGGGAAAAGCAGTTTACTTAATCTTTTGATAGGAAGCAAAATTCTACCAGTATCCCTTCTACGCTGCACTTCCGCCATATGCCAACTACGAAACAGTGACAGGAAAAGGGTTGTCTTGTATGACGAAAACGACATAGAAGCTCAAAGAGTCGACGTTAACAGCGACGATGACCTTACGGAAATGCTCAAAGAATACACATGCTATAACAATGACCTCAGTTATGATCAAATGCAATACAAACATGTTGATATATACTGGCCAATACCTATGTTACCTGTAAGAGTCCTTTTTCATTACTTCATCCTGGCTATCGGCCGAAAATATTCACAAATGTGCTTGAATTTCAGTCATTAAAGAGAGGACGGAAGGACTCGGCTGTATATAATCCAAAGACAAAGATATCAGTCAAACGGATATTTAAAGATTTATTGATTGATTGAAAGGGATTTACGTCCCAGTCAGGAATATTTAACTTACATCGAGACTTCATCAGTTATAGGTGTAATAGCAGCAATGAGCGGGGACGGTTCTTTAACTTGGTACGCCTGTCTTGGCACGGAACTTCGGCTTCAAAGGAACAGTGACTTTCATATCTAAATTCAGAGAGCTTGGCGAAAAATGACCTTTCAATATTTATACTTCAATAAGTATAGTTAAATACAGTTTAAACACAGCCTACCAGTTGTATATATTATATTACTTATCCCTTTTGCACAATTTTGATTACACACTTGAGGGGTGTAGCTAGCTAAACAGGAGATGCTTATCCTCCTGGAACACCCGGCCTCACTTCCCTGGTGGAAGTTTTAACCTAACTTGTCAGTTCCAAAGTTGTTGTTTAGCATCTGGATTGTGATTCAGACATTGAATAGTATGTATTTGTTTTAAATTGATTAGCTTTTAATGATTTCGAATCTAATATTTTATTTCATGTTATAATTTCGGTACTGGGTATTGATTTTTAAAAGGATTTTGTTGTTATAGAGGCATTTTTCCTGTTACCAACATATATAAGATTTTTCTACTTAGAGACAACGAATATATTAAGATTTTTCTACTTAGAAGTTAGAGACAACGAATATATTAAGATTTGTCTACTTAGCGACAACGAATATATTAAGAATTTTCTATTTAGAGACAACGACTATATTAAGATTTTTCTACTTAGAGACAAGGAATATATTAAGATTTTTCTACTTAGAGACATATGTCAGACATTTATTTGTCATTTGAAATTAAAAGCAAAGATGCTAAGTTTTCATGACTTATCATTTCAGGAGAACGTGATTATTGTGGATACACCTGGGATTGGAGATACAGAGGAAATGACGACAACAGTTTTGGAATACCTAGAGCATGCAATAGCGTTTATTTACGTCATAAACAGTGCGAATGCCGGGGGAGTGCAGAGTGACAGGGTCACGTCTAAACAAAACCTTTTCTACATTTAACCTTTTAAAATGATTTTTTTTTCATTTATACAAACCATATGTTTTCCTATACTTTACAGCACCATCCCTCATTATAGATTAAAAAGAACAGGTGATGTAAACAAATATTCACTGGTCATTCTTTTATAAAAAACAGTTAGCCAAGACAAACATATTTTGCTGAACTGAATTTTTGTTATTTTGACTGCAAACAAAATACACTAAACGTCAAACACATATCAGAGCTTTTGACAGAAAACAAGTAAATGAAAAGATAGCCAAGCAAAATGTTATTTATGAGGAAATAAATTTTCACCCAGTCAAAATGCGTAAAAATGGTAGCATTTAATAATATATTTTTGTTTGATTTTGTAGATCCTCAAAATTATCGATCAACAAAAGAAGCTTAAGGAAGAGGGTAAACTGCAAATATTTGATCCAAGATTGGCTGTTTTTGTGTGCAATAAATGGGACCATGTGCCTGAAAGTGACAAAGAGAAAGTGTGGGCTAACACCGAGCGAAAATTAAAACGATCTTGGATGGGACTTCAGGATGATCAAATTATTAAGATAAGTGTGCTTGAGGTACTTCTGCCTTTTACTTTAACTAGTTATCTTTAACTATCAGATACCTGTGCTTTAAATGTATCAAAACAACGTGATACTTCCAATCCAAATTTAATATACGAAAAGCTACATTTGAAACTTTATGACAAACATGATGACTTCAATTTTTCTATTGTCAACTTCCCTGTTTTTGGAGCAATATACCTGCTTCTCCTGCTTATGATGTATTTGTTTTCCAATTATTAGGCTATGGTAGAGCTTTTTCCCACTACGGGGACTTGGTACAATGAAGTAGGCTGCTTGCCAATAAATTGTTGACTCTGGGATATTGCACGCCTAGGGTTATCAAGGCCATCAAAAGTGTTATGGCCGTCATCACAGTATTGTTGATAAGTTTGATGTCTCTGTGTCCAGAATTGCCCTGGATATTTTTGACATCTCATAGTTCCATGTTCCTTTAACACAATTTTGATTACACATGTGACGGGGTTAGCTAGCTAAACTTTAGGTGTTTATCATTCCGGAGTACCCGGCCTCACTTCCCTGGTGGAAGTTCACGTGTTAAAACCTAACTTGTCAGTTCCAAAGTTTTTACTTTGCTTCTGAATTATAATTCGGACATAGATTAGTATGTTTGTTTTTGTTAATTATATCTTCTGTTCGTCAACATATTTTGAAATATTATTAATCAAAATGAATAAGATACACCCTCTCTCTCTCTCTCTCTCTCTTGGTCTCTCTCTCTCTCTCTCTGATGCATCTCTATACATGTTTTTTCCTATTATACGTAAATAGAAATAGTTATCAATGCTATCATTTGAATATTTACCTGTGTTTGTTTTTTATCATTCTTAAAATACTTTGAGTTCTGTGATCAATTCTTGTGCTCTTTCTGTTTTTATCATAGTTAAAATTTTTTTGTTCTTGGTTGTTTTAACATGCATATCTACCAGAGACCATTAAAATGTTTATTTGTTACCCTGGATATGTTTGACATTCCAAATTTTACATATTCATTTCCTTCCCAATATTTATTACGCACGTGATGGATGTAGCTAGATAAATAGGAGATGTTTACTTCTGTGAACCAAAACTATTATTTTATATAGAATGTTTTCAATATCAACACTTAACAGAAATAATGGTTCTAATTCGATATAGTTACATATTGCTGTTGTAACAAATATTCTATAACGCACTATTGGTAATTTTTTTTTGTAATATATTTATTATAGGAAATTAGACGTCGAAATAACGGTCTACACTACACGAAAAGCTTTAGACGACTTTTAAACTTCGTCAACTCAATGATACCTGCAAGTCTGGAAGGGAAAGTTAAAATGCATGCAATGTAAGTAGTATTCGGTTTCAATTTTCTAAAGTAGCAGATAGACCATCGCCACACGGTAAAACCGACTATTGTGTTCCTTATGGTTGACCAAAAATTATTGAACAATTTTGATGTTTTTGTATGCAAGGTTGGCCAGTTTATATTTGACATAGATCCATGTTCCTTTTATTCTTATTTTGATCAACACGTGGCGGATGTAGGTAGCTTAAGTTATGTAGCTTACCCTTCTGGAAGACACAATCTCACTTCCCTGATGAAGTTAATGTTTAAATTAAATTTGACAGTTTTGAAAGTTTTTGCTTTGTTTTGTGTGATTTGAACATGAATCGGCAAGATGTTTTTGTTTTTAATAATAAGCCTGACATGAAATGGTACGTTTTTTTATTCATACAGATTTATAATCGCTTTAGTAAAACACTTTATATGTGTGGTACATTTATATTTTTAATAAATTCTTAAATTGTTATATAGGTAGGTTCCCTCCAGGGAACTTGGTTCCCAGGCGGTTAAGGGGAAGCACTTTCGTAAAATTTCCAAAGAACATAAACTTTATTGTTTAATTTTTAGTTGGATGAAGGAGTTTTTAAACTTGGTATATCACTCTAATGTTGTGAAGATAAACTTCAGTTTTCAAACATTAGAAGAGAAGGAAGATACAAAGAAGAAAATAGAATCTAGATTAAATACATTAACGGACAAAACAAAAGAGGTAATAACAACATACAACACATATTTGAATGACCTCAAACTTACTGCTTGATGGAATACTTTGTAGTTATTCTTATCCTATGAAAACTTTGTTAGAAGTCTTAGAAATCTTACAAAAAATACGTTTAAGGCTAATAATCTTGTTTTAATTTTGCAGCACTAGACGGCCGTGTCGGAGTAAATTCATTGTCCAAAGTGCTCAGAAATAGATTCTGGAAATCCAAATAATATTTTTAAAATGTTCGAATGAGAGAAATAGAAGAATATATTAAAAAGGGAGAAAACATGATAGATAAATGTTTGTTAAATATATGTTATAGCCCCCAAATATATCGTTAAGGTTAAATTTATTATAACCCCACAAATGTTGTTTGAATATGGTATAAAGGAACCCCCGTCTGTCAGTCCCTCAGTCCGTATGTCTGTCTGTCCCTGTGAGGTCGTCTTTGTTTCTTGGTTTTACGTCTATCGATGAAGAAAACAAAAAATAGATTAGATAGATTAACTGACAAAAATAAACAGGTAATAAAAACTTAGAACACATATTAGAATGACCTCAAACTTACTGCTTGATGGAATTGTTTGCAACTATCCTTATTTTATTAATACATTGTTAGAAGTCTGAGAAATCTTACAAAAAATACAATTAAATCTAATAAACTTGTTATAGTTTTGCTGCACTGTCGTGTCCTTGTAAATTTCATATCAAAAATGCTCAGAAAAAAATTGTGGAAATCTAAATAATATTTTTAAAATGTTCAAATAAGAGAAATAGCGTATATAATACAAAAGGGAGAAAACAGGATAGATAAATGTTTGTAAAATATATGTAATAGCTCCAAATATATCGTAAAGGTTAAATTTATTATAACCCCACACTTAGTTTGAAGGTGGTATAAAGGAACACTGGTCCTTTTGTCCGTATGGGATCGTCTCTGTTTCTTGTTTTTACGTCTATCGATGAATATTGATCAAACATAACACAAATGTTACAGTATTCTCTCAAGATTAAACAGAATCTGTAAAACTGATGCTCACAATTTCTTGCTGATTTGTTTCTTTATTCGTATAAAGCAGACTTTATGCAGAACCTTCCTAAATCTGGAGAAATATTGTCTGCTTACAAATTGTACGTTAACTCGGGGATGTCCCAAAGTTGCATGTTTCTTTTATTCCCAATTTTGACCTACATTGCAGATGTAGCTACATATAGTTAACGCTATATGGTCACCCTTCTGCGGCACACGGTCTCACTTCCCGTATTGTAATTTTACTCACATGAGTATTTCCTTTGTTCTTTTATTTTCTGTTGAACCTCACACGAAATTATTCTCTACGTAACACAATCCATCAACTCGTGTTGCTCAAACATAATAAAAAACAAACATACTATTCCATGTCCGAATCACAATCCAGAAGCAAAGTAAACACTTTTGAACTGACAAGTAATGGTTAGACACGTGAACTTTCACCAGGGAAGTAAGGCCGGGTGCTCAGGAAGGGTAAGCACCTTCTGTTTAGCTAGCTACACCCGCCATGTGTGTAATCAAAATCATGCTAAAGGAACATGGAACTATGGGTCGTCAAATATATCTAGGGCAATTCTTCACACAGAGACGTCAAACTTATCAACAATACTGTGATGACGGCCATACAACTTTTTAGGGCCCTGATAAGCCTAGGCTTGCAATATTCCTGAGTCAACAATTTATCTGCAAGCAGTCTACTTTGTTGTACTTCATTCAAAATTTAAATATTAATTTGAAATGCATTTATATGTAAATGTTCATTAGCATTATCTGTGTCTTAAAAAAAAGAACAAGAACACAATCAAAAAACTAAAAAATGTTTTTTTGTTTAAATGTTCAAAGTATTGCCTTAGTTGGATGTGTTAAAATAAATTTTGATCCTAATATTTTTCAACATATTTGAATTTCTACATTTCAGTACGAGACTAATGATGAGGAATTTTATTTAAAAAATACCTAATCCTGCAAAATTAAGACATAATAACTAGTTTTATGACACCATTCTACTGCTTATTAGATAAATGACTCCACATTATGTTCACATTGTCAAGCCTTCATTGCATGCTTGTTCAACTACTGCAGTAGCTAAGTTGGTAAACTGCTCACTCCGTAAGTGGAAAATCGCGAGTTCGAAATCATCCCGGGTGCGACCTATGACTTGAAAGTGGGTGGTAACTGTTCTTTCGCCAGACACTTGGCATTACGAAATTAAAGTTGTATTTGTTTGGAATTAGGTTTTAAACTAAACTAAATTTGCCAGATTTTAATACCTTGCATGATGGAGTATACCTTAATTTTTGAAAATATTCAAATTTTATCTGGCAGCAAATTTAGACAATAGTATATTTCCAACAGTACACAATTATATCCCAATTGATCTGCTCTAGTCGTTATTGCCTTATGTTAGCTAAAACCACACTTTCAATGAAAACAAGCAAACAATAATTTATCTATTCAATTGTTTTTCTAGGTAAAAGAAGAAATACTCGAATTATTGAATTCAAAACAAGACAAAATAGCCCTGGATTTGTTGTCTCACTTGCATAATAATAAAGAGAAACTAAGCACATGGGCCCTTTCTGAATGTCCTTCAGCGGCAACTATAGCACCCAACCCTTTCGGTATTTTCTCAAAAGATCATTTGGAAGAAACAAAGGAGGTAGCAAAAGAGAAAATAATCAGTAGATTGCAAGATGAAATCTCAGATTGGTTACTTGACAACGATGGTGCCTCTAATTTGCAAGAAGATATTTCGGAAAAGCTAAAAACACAATTACAATTACTTCAGGATGAATATAATATTATCCAGAAAGAAATGAGAGGGGTTTCTTTTTCTGACTTACATTTATCTTCTACCACATCTAACATGAATGAAGATTTATCTACCTTTACTTTGAAGATGGGTGCCGCTGGTGTATTATCTCTTCTGGGAATGGCATTAATACCAGGCCTCGTATTTGCTGTTCCTATTGTAGGTTTAATACTAGCTACTTTCAATGAGATTTATCGAAATGAAGTCAAAAAATGCAAAGCGTTTTATAAAGAGAATCGTCAAAAATTTATGAAGAAATGGACGCTTGAATTCTTGGATTCTCTGAAGAAGCCATCATTGGTTGACTGGTTGGACAAATGGTATTTTCGTGATGCCAGGGCTTGGATCGAGAGTGTCTACGACGATGAGATTCCGAAAATCATAGAAACAGATCGACAAATCATGGAACTTGCGATATCAGATGAGAGTAAAGCGATGGATGTCGTTACATTACGTAAGCCATTTCATGAAAAAGCTGCAGAATGTCAAGGAAAAGTGGCATTGTTTAATCTTCGGTATTTGTCAGATAGGTATATACATCAAGACAAGATACGCAAAGGAGGATTGATTGGAGAAGGGGCGTGTACTTCTGTTTACAAATCCGAAATTAATCTAAATGGAGAGTGGATTCAAGTGGCATTAAATAAATCCAAATATCCACTGGAAAATGCTACATCATACTTACAACTGCAAGTTTTGGAAAATGTGTTGTAAGTAAAATAGAATAAATCAAACACCAACATACCCAGCTATGTTAAAAAAGCAAAGTAAAAACTAAGAAAATAAAAATTGACAAAGTGAGTAAAACACTCGGTCTTCCGTCAGTGTAAACCCATTGTTCCATGTACCTTTCATTCTCGTTTGTTTTTTCACATGGCGGTTGTATACCTACACCGGAGTTGCTTACCTCTCCAGAGAACCCAGCTTTCTTTCCCTTGCGGAAGTTCATGTGTTTTATTTTGAAATTTTGGTTTTGACTTCTTTTGGAATGTGGCATAAGCAAAGATCGATATTAGTGTTTGATTTTCATAACCCTTTCGTTTATACTTAAGAATATAATCTATAAGTGTATCTGGCAAAAGATACGTAATGCGTGTGACAAAACGACGCCTTATCACTTGTAGTGAAGGAGACATTGTGCCGTAATGAAATAGATTGTAACAACACAAATTGGTTTTATGATTGAGATTTGGACTTGTTTGATTTTTATTTATTAACTCTGTTAATTGTTAATTTTAGCGATTTTGA
The DNA here is from genome assembly GCA_021292105.1 of Anadara kagoshimensis. Taxonomy (NCBI): domain Eukaryota; kingdom Metazoa; phylum Mollusca; class Bivalvia; order Arcoida; family Arcidae; genus Anadara; species Anadara kagoshimensis. Next base: position 41,731,538 of record CM037872.1, on the reverse strand, counting down.
TCATCGGAACGTATTAAAGATCTATGGTGCTAGTGTCTCAAACGATGGTAAAGACATGGTTCTAGAGATCGTTACAGAATTGTGTGAGATGACGCTGAAGGAAATGATAGACAAAACTAGCTGTAGTGTACTTGGGACAGAGGAATTCGCAAATCCCTTCAGACTTTTCGTGAATTTAACCATACAGATTGCTGAAGGCCTTGAATATATACATGCTAGAGAATGTGTACATATGGATTTGAAAATGGAGAAAATCTTGGTAAACTAAATTATTCAACATTAAAAGGTCACCTGACACTCTTATCAAATCATTTCTAATAACGCATTTTGATATGGATAATTAATAAAGAAATTTATTCATTTATTCAATATGTTTGATAGAATCACTATCTATATGGTAAATTAAAAAGCTCACGTTAAAGTAATTAATAATACAGTACACAAAAAGCAGTAGACTCTTACAACAAATTACTGATGATTGACTTGATATCTTTTTTAATAATAATAATAATTTTCATGGCAAACAGTTTAATAGCACAAAGTACATGTAATATATTTGGAGGAAAAATTGTTAATTAATGAGGTAGATATTGTCTACTTTCTGTTTAAATGTATGTGTGACATGGTTTTGTTTTTAGGTTTACAATTTTTTGTAAAAAGAACTTTATTCTTGGAAATAGATTGTTTTGTTAGTGGTATTCACTAATTGACATTTTTACTATAAAAATGGTAAATACAATCCGACTTCCTCTACTGTTTCCTGACTAGAATAATTTTAATGGAAATTCCAATATTTTGTGTTTAAAGATTCTAGATATAATAGCAAATTAATGATTTTTCTGATATCCGATTTTATTGAGATTAAAATGCCTTTACTTCCAGATACAGGAAGATCGGGTGAAAATTGGTCATGTAGGATTTCCAAAATGGGAGGAACTGAGCAGGAGTTCCGTCACCGAGTCTCTTAGCGACAAAACGCATTTTTCCAAAGAACAAAATGTACATAGTTTCGGAAAAATTATGTGGCAAATGTGGCATCATAAGCAAGTGTCTGGTGAAAGTCATCGCCCGAAATACGAAAGTGCAAAGGATATGCAGGGAGAACTGAAGAAAGGAGCCCTGAGTAGCTTACCTTTACTTGGACAACTTTTGGAGTCTTGCTTGCATGATGATCCATTGAAACGTCCAAACATCACTGAAGTTAAAGAAAGATTGATAAAATTCCGAAATAAACATATATCAATCGTAGTATAGAAGGTTTGCTGGATATGTAGTGAACAAACTGAATGAACTTCTTTATTTTGTAGCCGCCAGAAATATTTAATGATTAAACTTTACAACATACAAGAAGTCATAAAATCAATAACCCACAACAATATAAGATGGCAAATTTTACCTAGAAAATGAGGCTAGGTGCACCGGAACGGTATGCGTCACCTGTTTAACTAGCTAGACCTGTCGTTAATTACAGATAAATTAACGTCTGTTTCAAATTACAACATACCATTCTTGATTCTTATTACCAAGTAAAATAAAACCTAAATTAAAGAAAGAAAAAAAGAATGCTAGCCAAAATCATTACAAAATTTAAAATGCAAATTTGAACTGCATTCGACTGCTTTGATTTTGAACAATAGCTGTCACAAGACATCTTGGCTATTTAATAGAATGTATAATTATTAGACTTTATTTAAGTATATGGATTTTATACAGAATATCAGATGCTCATATGTGCATAATTCTATTTAATTTACTGTTGTTTAAGTTGATTGAACTTAAGTGGAAATAAAACTGTATTCATGATTATAATTACTAAGTTTAAAACAATGTTAAAATTGAATTAACTTACAAAATGAAAATAAAAAAGTCTCAAAAATAATTAACATGGTTTAGTTGTAAACTATAAACCAAGTAGTTTAAAATATGAAATTTTATAAAAAGTTAAAAATACCATAAATACAATGAGCATATAAGAAAAGTCCTTGTATTAATTGTAGGAAAATTAAATTGTGGAGTAAATTTAATTGTAGTTGACAACTAATATTGAATCAATTCATCATATATAATAGTTTGATATAATTTAATTGAAGTATTTGAAGTACAACGCTACTGGTATTTAAAAATGTAAAATGTGGTAAAATATTGTAATATTAAAGGAAGACTTGTAATAGATATTCATTAGCCATTTAATCAATTACTGTCAAATACTACAAAGAGACAAATGACTACAATTTTTATCTTTTATTATGGTCTCTGATATTTCATTTGATTAAAAAACATGAATATTATGTTATACGTATTTGCATCTATTGATATAAGAAACATGATTGTTATAAATCCACATGTATTTTATTAATAAATTTGTTTTTACTTAAATTTAACAATTATTTTTACAAATGTAATTTTTTTTGATTTTTGTTTATTAAAAATATATTATTTATTTATTTATTTATTTATTTATTTATTTATTTATTTTTTTTTTTTTTATTATTTTTATTCATAATTTTCATGTCAATTGTTTATTTTTCTTCATTTAATTCTTCTAACAAAAACTTAATATTAATATATTTTAAAACATAATGTTATGACATGCTTATTTAGGAATGGACTATATAGCAAGGTGTACAGGGCTCAGATAAAATATGATGCAATGTGTATGCTATGCGAGACAACACCATTATCTTTATTCAATAACCAATTAAATAAACAAACAATTTCAACATCAAAGAGGTATAACTTATCTTATGTTTGATTTATATATAATTATCTATTGTAACAAAGTTATCAACATGTTTTTGATAGAAATTTTAATTATTTTTGACTCCCTTTGATTGGGGAATTTTTGTGAACAAAAAATATCAATTAGTCTCAATTTGATATACATGTAGTATAATATTTATTTATCGTGGTTAATATTTAAATTATTTAAAAATAAAGAGATTTAAAATTATTAGACGTATAGAAGTATTTATTTTCACTTTTAAACACAAGATATTGCAGTAGATTTCATTTGTTGGCAGATATAATCCACAAACACCTACCAGCGCCTATTTGAACGTGCACAGACGAACATGCCTTAAAAACTACCTAATATAAGGTCACCTGTTCCGAAAGCAAGTAAAATTTTATCAAATTAGTCTTTTTATTTATATTATTTGAACCTGTAAATAAGGGTCTCTGTTATAAAGACCACTTTTTTGATCTTTTGAATGGTCGTTATAGACAGGTTCGACTGTATTTAAAAATTGAGTTGAGGTGTTGATAATATAAAATTATCACGTGATGATGCGGTCAATATGTGTTGTATAAGTATCAATTATTATACAAGTTGTGATTTTACAGCACTAGACAGTCGTTTTGGAATATAATTCCTCATCAGTAGTGAGGTCCTAAAAAGTGAAATCAAAGACGTAGCAGTTAGCGTACCACTGGGCAAAAAATGCGAACTATTGCTTTTTGATTTATTTTTTTATCCCTTAAAAGGAAAGTTGATGCAGAGCATTGATTATAATGGCTCTCGGTAGGTCATTGAACACATTTCAACCACAATACAAAGACAAAGTAAAAAACATTGAAGGTGGCAAATTCGGTTCGTGATTTCACTTAATATCTGTCCTAGTGAACATGGAATAAGGGGTACGATCGATTGTTATTTTACTTCATAGTTTCACTTGTATTTTAATTATTATACACACAGAATGTTCATCAGTAGTAAACACTGCGTAGCACAGTTAATAGAGTGCTCACTCTGTAAGTGGGAGGTCGTGAATTCAAACCCCGACCGGGTCTGACCCAAGACTTGAAAGTGGAGGCGACTGTTATTTTGCCAAGCACTCGGCATTACGAAATAAAAGTCAGTTTGATTTCGGATGGGAACATTAGAAAAACGAGCTCCCTTTTCACGGTAGGCTTGGCATGATAACGATTTCTGCTGTATAATGCCATAAGCGTAACGCACAGGCAAAATTTCTGCACTTTTGTCTATAGCAGAAGACGTCTCGAAATAAGTGAAATTTTAATGAATGGGACGTTAAACACCATTATTCAACTCATTTTGAAACAAAAATTTTGCAATGACTTACATTGTCATCTTTGTTGTTCTCTATGCAGAAATATACCTCTTTCTCCTGCTGATGGTGTATTAGCGTTACAGTTAATATGTTATGGTAGAGAATGTCCCGAATACGAGTACTTTATAAAACGATCCAAGCTGCTTACAAATAAAATTTTAATTGGACAAGATTACAACCCAAGGCTTATTAAGGTCCTCAAAACGTTTTCTGGTCGTCATCACAATATCGTTAATACGAAGGATTCCTCTGTATCCAAAATTATCTTGGATATAGTCTATATTTCGTTCATTCTCAATTTGGATTACACACATGACGTTTTTAGCTAGCTTAACAGATGATATGTAGCCTTACAGACTCCCGGTTGAAGTTCGCCTAATTAAATTTACAATTTCTGATTTTTTCTTACATAAATTATTGACTAATGTTTACCTTGCAGTAAACTAGAATGACCCGTCAACATCTTGCCAAATTTTTGGTTTTGATGCTCTGAAAGGATAAAATAACGTAAAGGAAAGCGGGACTAAATACTCTTACGGGATTAATGGCGCTGTTCCGTTAATTGGCAATACCGAGGGACTGTGTAAAGAAACCCGTATAGGAACTTCCACAACCTTCAAAGAGTATCGAGACATAGAACTTAAGATTTTTCATCCAAATGACATGCAACTTAAGTTAAGTCAATTAAATGACGTTTACCTTCAGCTAGTGCAATAGGATTGAGTTGTATCTGCAGTTAGTTCAACGCAATATCTGATTGTAAACAATACAACAGCAAGAGTTGATTCAGTATTTCTTAATAGAGAACGATTTTTTATTGTAGACATGATATAAGTCAGATTAGTAAGAACAAACATTCAGGAATCAAATACATTGTTATGATATTTGTTGTTAATTTGATGATACTTCATGATAATATTAACGAGAGTTTGTGTTCCTATTATAACCTGTTATTTTAATTGGACAGTCCCCATTTCAAATGAATCGCTAGGTGACTCTAACTGTTTTCTATATGCTGCGACTTCAACTCCTTCCCAATTCTTGTTTTTCAAAGGTAACATAAATCTAAAATAAAGAAATAAATAGTATAATGCTAGTTTTAGTTTAAATACGCGTATTTATTATAAAAAAGGTTGTAAAACAATTTCCATGGCAACCATTTGTCTTAAATGTACTTACATACTGGATATTTGCGTGCTTGTTTTGTAACTTTTCATATCGTTTTTATTTTGATTTTGTGACAAGTTCTAGCGATTGTAAACAGAAATGTTTTCCAACTACAGCGTGTACTTGGAAAAGGTCATATGTATGTTGTTTACACCATTCAAAATCAAAGGATCTGAAATTGATCTAAGATTGATTTCATGTGAAATTTAATATAAAATACTAACTTCTCCATAACCTCTTTACTTGTTTGTTTCTCTAGGTCTGTCAAAGGTTTTGTGACACCTTCTAAATTCTTCTTTAAGTTCTCAATACTGTAAAATAAAAAGTAAACCTCTTTAAAGAAGCTGTCGTAATGACATAGAAATTGTGATTTGTGAATTACCAAACCTTATTATCACCATGATTGAAAAAGGTATTTCCTATGAAAAACAGTCAACACTAATAAGAATAAAAATCATACAAATTCATGTCCAAATCACAATCCCAAATCAAAGATAAAAATTGGATAATTGGCAAATTAGGTAAAACACATGAACTTCCACCAGGGAGGATGTTAGGTCGGGTACTTAGGAAGGGAAAGCACTTCCTGTTTAACAACATCCAAACAAGACAGGTCACAAAAAACAACTGGTAATAAAAAAAACTGAGCACAAACTGTCATCTATATGAATACAACAAAGCTGTCATCTTACATTTTGGGTTAAGGGTTCATTGCTTTCGTATAACGTTTATTCGTAAGTGTTATAGACCAATGGTTGTAACAGAGTTCGTAGGGGACCTTCTAATAATGTAACAATCCAACTTAGTTTTTAGTTTTTAGTAGTTTTGTACAACGTAGTTATCATCTAAACAGTCTTCATTTTTTCCGCAAATTTTACTTAGTTTCTTTGTTTAAGTGTTTGAGTATATTTCAACAAATTGTTGATAAAAATCTGAAATAAAAACCTATTAATCCATGTATGTACATTGTACTGTCATATTATAAATTTCTACTGGGGTAGCTTAGTTGGTAGTGTGCTCGCTCCGTAAGCGGGAGTCGTGGGTTCGAACCCCGACCGGGTCTGACCCAAGACTAAAAAGTGGGTAGTGACTGTTCTTTCGCCAAGCACTCGGCATTACGAAATGAAAGTCATGGTTCTTTCGGATGGGAATTTAAAATAAACGAGGTCCCGTGTCACTGTAGGCTTGGCACGATAAAGAACCATGCTGTATAATGCCAAGGAAGGCAAAATGTCTGCATCTTTGCCTGTAGCTGGCAACGTCTCGATATAAGTGAAAATTTTTTGACTGGGATGTTAAACACCATTACAACACACACACACACGCGCGCGCAACACACACGCACGCATGCACACACACATACACACACACACACACACACGCACACTACCTTGCGGTGCTGAAGAGCGTTGTGTGAGCCCCGGGAAGATTTAGAGAATAATCCAATGCCAATCTAGATATGTCCACACCTTTCTCCTGTAAAAGGAAAAATATAATATATAGTCATGTAAAAAATAGGAAATCCGTGATTTATGATGTTTTATTGGTTGAACTTACATTATCTGAAATGAATTAAAATTTGGATTTGGATCTTAAGGAAAACTTATCATACCGTCACAAGTAGATCTTTGTTTAAAAAATTGAAATGGCGCGATATCTTTTTTATCTATATCTTGCACTACAAAATGTAAATTAATCAGTAACTCTTTGTTTGGTAAAATGTGTAACAGTGCGATTTTAATTTTTCAAAATCGTAATTGCTAGCTAGAATAATTTATGCAATACATAATGTCTCAATTTACATATTTACCTTACAATAAGCTGCTGCTTTTGCCGTCGTGTCTTTTATGTCTTGATGAGCTGGATGCCAGGAGGGTGGGCCCCTTGTGGTAAGTAGCCCCATACTGATAGGCGATGCATTAATAACACCGATACCGTGTTCCTAGAAATACAAAACAATAATGAGTATTTCACTTCTATCAAAACGTCACAAACTTTTGATTGACGTAGCAGAATTTTTTACCTTTGCATTTCAATCATAGATTAATGTTAGGAAAAAATATATAATAAATATATAATAAAGTCCATTACTTATAAGATTGATTGATAGAATTGGATTTGACGTCCCATTCAAAAATATATAATTTCTATGATGACGACACCAACGATAAGTGAATCGGCATAATTTTTTATCTTTGCTGTGTTTTTAACGTGCAATGCTTTTGCTGAAGTAGCAGAATTTTTGCGCACTCAGACAGCTGAAAAAATTATTTAGTCATGCCTACCGTGACACAGGTAATCAATTTTTAAGGTCTCCTTCAGTGGGCCCATGACTCATTTCTAAGTGTTTGACGAAAGAGCAGACAAACTTTTTATCAGATATAGTCCGGAAAATTTAATTTAATTTATAAAAAGGAAAGTATTCTAATATATTCCAATATCTGGTGCTGCACAGGGATCTGGTTATTTTGTCAAGCATCATACGGATTCCGAACAAAACTAAATTGACGATACAATCAACGAAATGTTGGAGTGTTTGATAGAAAACATATTTGTTGTGTTTGATAATATAGTTTTCCAACAAGCAACCGGTATACCAATGAATTCAACTGTCCACTGTTGCTTGCTGATTAGTTTCTTTATTTTTATGAAGCAGAATTTATGCAGAACCTTGTCAAATCATTCAACTTCGCATACAGATATATAAATGACGTTCTGTCTCTTATCAAACCTAAATTTGGAGATTCTGTGAATGTCATCTATCCTAGTGAGCTTGAAATAAAAGATACGACTGATTCCACGAGTTCTGTTCTGCTTCATATTTAGACATAAACCTGAATAATGATGCCCACGAGAGGCTACATTTGTAGCTGTATGGCAAACGTTGTTACTTCAATTTTTCTATTATCAACTATCCATTTTTATACACCAATATACCTGTTTCTCCTGCTTATAGTGTATTTGTTTCCCAATTAATACGCTATGGTAGAGCTTGATCCCACTACGGGGACTTTGTACAACGAAGCAGGCTGCTTGCAAATAAATTGGTGACTCCGGGATATTGCAAGCCTAGGCTAATCAAGGCCCTCAAAAAGTTTTTTGTGTTTCTTTCACACAATTTTGATTACACACGTGGCGGGTGTAGCTAGCTAAACAGGAGGTGCTTACCCTTCCGGAGAACCCGCTCTCACTTCCCTGGTTGAAGGTCACATGTCTAACCTGACTTGTCAATTCCAAAGTTTTTACTTTGCTTTTGGATTGTAATTCGGACATGGATAAGTATGTTTGTTTTTTTTATAAAAGAACAGCAAAAATCAGAAAGAAAGGAAAATACCAATCCATGTTTAATCTACAATCCCAAAGAAAAGTAAAAACTTAATAACTTGGCAAATTAGGTGGGTGTTCAGAAAGGATAAACAACGCTGTTTAGCTATCTACACCAATCAGGTACGTGTGTGTCAAAGGAATATGGGCAATTTTGGTTACAGTGACATCATACTTATGTAACAATATTGCAATGACGGCCATAAATTTTTTGAGGGCCTTAATAAACCTAGGCTTACAATATATTTGCGTAAACAATTTATTTGCAAGCATCTTGCTTCGTTGTATAAAGTTTCCGTAGTGGGAACAAGCTCTACTATAGCTTATTGGAAATTCAGTCGTATCTTTAATTTCAAGTAGGGATAGATGGCGTCCACATTGTTTCTAAATTTAGGATTATTTATAGATAGAACGCCATCGTATGTGGAGTTGAATGATTTGGCGACAGCCTTCTCTCCAGATTTAACAAGGTTCTGCATGATTTCTGTTTTATATGAATAAAAAAACAAATCGACAAGAAAAAAATATATGTTTAAACTTAAGCAGTAAAATAACATTACATAGTATCTCTCCCTCCTCTCAAAATCCGTGACTTCTAATATCATTGTCTGGTCAACTTATAGCATTGTTTAACTATGGAGTTCGTCAGCGTACTATGTGATCAATATCCCTTGACGTTTGTGCGGAACGTTTTGGAAAACGTTTACATAAAAATTCCCCGGTGAAACTTCATTTTAACCATAAAACGTGAACTGAAGCGATTCCATCGTCATTGAAAATACTTGTTCTGCAGGAACCCTATGGGATATCATGTGATACACTGGCTAACCCAATTAAGACTTTCAAATATCTAAATAAAATTATTTACCTTAAAGAATGGCATGTAATCTAGGACAGAGTTATCGTTCATACTTCCTCTACAATAAGTTAACACTGTGTCTATCTTTACTCTGCTTTTGTTTATTATCGTTCTGCAATACAAAAATAAACTAGAAAAACTGTGAGCCACAAGCTCAGAAAAAATACCCCCCCCCGCTCCCCCCCTCCACATAACAAAAATCCATCGGATCAAATTTGTAAATAGAAGGTGCACATCTACATTATATCACAAAGATTGTGTGAAAGTTTCATAAAAATTTATTGAAGGGTTAAGGAGGAGTTGCGGAAAGGTACCCTAACGTGTAACGGAAGGGCGGACGGACACATGACGGACACACGGACGGACACCCCTATCACTATAAACCTCCCACTTTTTAAGTGGGGGTATAAAAAGTCAAACATGACTTGCGACATAAGTAACATGAAGGAAGCTAAATGATTTACTAATGGCCCTTCCATTTTACTGACCTACTACTAAACGCATCTTATGACTCATCCTTTGTGTTGCCAACAATGCTTGTGGTGTTATTTCATTCATAAAATAGTTAGCTCACCTTGTGACGCCATGCTATGTGTTGTGAACAATGCTTGTGACGTTATTTGTGACGTTATTTCATTCATAAAATTATTTATTTCAATGGAGGTAATCTCAACAGCAGAATTGTTCAATAAACCTTTTTTTTCAAACACATAATAAAATGTACTTCAGATGAACGAGATCGCGGCCTTTATTCCAATGCTTTCGATATAAGTCATGTTGGAAGAAAAAATAATAAAATTGGCAAATTAAGTAAAAAAAACATGAACTTCAACCAGTCTTGGTGCAATTAATCTAATCAATAATAATAATAATAATAATACCTGAAGTTTTCTAGTGGGTACCCCGTTATTCCTATAAACTTGGCTTTTCCAGAATCTTTTACTTTCTGTAGTGCTGGTAAAGTTTCGTTTATAACAATGTCTAAACTAGGAGCAAATTCCATATCGTGAACCTGTATTACAAATAGTAATCAAAAACAAACATACTAATCCATGTCCGAATAATTTTAAGATAGAATTGAAAAAGCTAATTTCCAAACCTAACAGCGTACCATCTCCTGTTTGAATGGAGATGTTCATCTAGTTGGTCGTTATGAAATCTTTATAAAACTGTATTCCATAGCATAGAAAGAGGCTAGGTTAAATAAGCGAAAGGTCAAATTGATTGCAATTGATTGGCATTGAGAAGTCACAGCACCAACACCTGGATTAAAAGGTAAACTCATATTTAAAGGGCTATAACTCTTAAAATTAGCAAACAAATTCTGATTAACGATATGCGCGTCTTCTATCGATGCTGATGCTTTGTACCAAGTGTTAGAAAGTGGGGCTTCATAGTTTTGGAGAATAACTCCGGACAATAAATGTCTGGACACACGATAGAACAGGAAACAGTTCGAATTCAATGCCCCTAGACTGTTTCTACCAAAAAGTGATGACTTGTAGCGACAATCACCCTGAAGTGAATCCGTGGTGATAATCTTGTGTGCAACATGTACACACTTTGCGTTTTATGTTATATAGCTACTAAAAATCAGTTTATATGATTGTCTCATTCGTCGAACTATTTTTGTCTTGAGATAAAATGTTTGTTCGGAGTGCTTTTATTGTTTTTAAGTTACCCTGCCTCGGGGTTAGGGATGTTCTTTTGATGCTTAACTGTTTCCCCTTTTCTTTGCTTTACTATTTAAGATAACTGGTATTTTGCGATCGATAATGTGTTACAAAAATCAGTACACATTGCCGGGACGCGTTTCTTGTAATCCAATCTCACCACACCCCCACTCTTAACCTCGGGGTCGTACCTGTATAATATCCACATAATCCAACCTAAGTCTTTGTAAACTTTCGTCCACACTTCTCAATGTTCTCTCTGCACTGAAGTCAAACATCTTATCCGCCTGTGGCATATATCTGCAGCACTTAGTAGCTATATAATAAGACTGGCGTGGTATATCGGACAGGGCCTGAAAAAAGAAACAACCATTAAAAATACAGGCTACTATTCCTTAGCTAAGATTTCCTTAACTTAAATGTGTCAACTTTTGACAATATGTTATGCAAATACAAATACGAGCTTCAACAAAGTTGGAATATAGATGTAATAAGCTTAGAATGATCTTCAAAATGACAGCTTATATTCGCGAATATTTTAAAAATTATCAAAATTATTTAAGCTTCAAATTTGTCAGATTTGTGATCAAGAAACCATATAGATAATATCTGCATGGCTATATATAGTACCCATGTCAGTCAACAGATCTGCACACGGAGTGGAGAATAAATGTTACAACGAGAAAAAATCAAGGGCAGAATACAGTAGTAACGTCAACACAAACAAAGCCTTCAAGGCCAAGACGCTTTTTAATCGTTCATACGGATATGAACTGCAAAGGAGGCAATAACACAACTAGTATAAAGCGCGGAGCTGTTAATGATTGATGTGTCCCATTGAATCCTCAGTCCATACTCTGATGATGGAGGATCCTTATAGTTACAATCACGTAATTGTTGTTGCGAATGATAAATTTATTTTTAAGAATACAAAATTGAACAGAAGACATCGAATTAGAAATATCAATTAAAACTTTTTGTAGAGTTTGAATTTTATTACGTTCCAAGCGTCATTATAGAACTACATGTATTTACATTTTAACAGTTCATCAAAAATGACGCCAGCCACATATAGAGAGTGATATACTTTTAATACAAATGTATAAATATAAAAATTAATAATAACAAGATCAAAAACATTCTGTTCCGAATATTTACTCAAAATTACAAAATCTAGAAAAAATAGTGCAATATAGCAAAAAAACCAAAAACAAAACCCAAAAAACCCCACTTTTCTTAGATACATAGCTATATCTATAATATATTCTGTTACATATTATATATATATATATTAAATACATGTTACTTGCCTCTCCAAGCACGGATTCTGATCGTCCATGTCCATACCAGGCCGCTGTATCTATAAAATTTATGCCACTCTTCAATGCCGCTTTAACCACCTCACGTGATTCCGTATCGTTTGTGCTTCTATATACACCACCAAGAGCTGAACCACCTGTAAAATCGAAGCTTCAAAATGTAAAGCATAGATAAATCGTACGCCGAAAAATGCTAAAATCAAATGCAGTCTTAATCTACATGGACGTACATGAAAAATATTGAAAAAACGTTGCTGAATGAAACCGTACACCGGAAATTGCTACCAGTTAGTTGAGTAACGTGGTTCGCTTCATCCATTCGTTTGTAACGGATATTGGAAAAGGCAATATAGAATCTAAAACGTGCTACTTCAGTTTATGAAACAACGTGTGCTGTTTTAAAATTGAGTCTTAAAAAGAAAACATGTCACGAAGATTGTGGATGTTGCTACAGTGATTAGCAGATATATATATATATCGGTATATATTATATATATATATCGGTATATATGTAGCCCAGTATATCGTGATATATAGTGTCTGAATACTGTTAGCATTTTAAGGTCAGAAACTGATTTTTAATTCATCTTACCGAAGCTTAATGTTGATACCTGTAACCCAGTGTCTCCTAAGATGTTGTATTTCATGCGTTGTACGTCATCTTTATTGTGGAACCCTTCAACATACGTAACTGGTAAACTGAAATAATACAAGAGGCCCAATAGGGCCTGTAATGCTCAACTGGCAGGTAATTTACATTTTTGATAAATAACATGCAAATCCTATGAAATGGCATTCCACCTCCTTTTTACAGTTGCAACTGGAACCAAAATGGTTGGAAAACAAATCTGCATTGGTCTTTAATGTTTTTGCTAGTGATAGGAACTGGAGCCACCTTGGATTTTGGCCGATTTAATTGTTACTAAAGTAGTCAGGGGGCAGATCCCAAAAATGTGACACCCCCTTAACTTTTTTGTTAAAAGCAGGAAACATGGTGGATCTTATTGCCTTATATGTACTTAGTTAGGCTTGGTATGTTTCCACCTTGACTTTTTCCGTTTAATGAAAATATGGCTGCCAATTAAAGATGGGCGCCAAAAAGATCATTTAAGCATAAAAATTCAATATCAAATTAACCACTCAACCTTTTTAGTTGAAATTTGGTATTTAATCATTTAAATATTTGTACTAATTTTCCATGGATAAATATTGGTCGTAGAATTCAATATGGCTGCCATTTTTAAGATGGCCGACGTATAATCATCGTGCTGCATTATAAATCAAATACAACATAGGATGTCATTATTTTATGACATTAAACCAATGTATTGTATTTAATATATATGTATTTAGTTAGGCTAAGTATGTTTCCACCTTGACTTTTTCCGTTTAATGAAAAAATGGCTGTCAAATCCAAGATGGACACCAAAAAAGATAATTTTAAAATTACAATTCAATAACAAATCAATCGCTTAACCTTTTGAGTTGAAATTTGGTGTTTGGTATTTAATCAATTAAATATTTATACTAATTTTTTCATGAACAAACTGTGGTTGTTTAATTCAATATAGCCGCCATTTTCAAGATGGCCGACTTATAATCATCGCGCTGCATTTTAAATCAAATACAACACTGGATTGCATTTAAATATATATTTTTCAAGTTTTCAATAAAGATCATTTGAATCAATTTAATAGCTATGACTTTTGACGTCTGCAATGAAAAATAGTCATCTCTCTCATTCAAACAACAGCAACATGATTAACATCCACGAGCACCTTGCAGCAATATATTATATACGTATATCCCTTATACTTATTATATAAGTATGCTTAGGATATAACATATTTTCCCCGGTTAAAAAATTCAACAGCTATAAATAAAGAATTGAATAACAATCTTTTATTTCTAAAACATTAATTGTACAACAAAAAACTAACACCATAAAAAACATCTGCATCCCTACAAAGGATAAGCGTCTGACCATTATCTGTTTCTTTTGCTCCTTTGGCACAATTCTTGTGTCTGCCTCTTTATAGTGTGCTCAGAGACCTGATTTACTTCGCCTTTCCTCGAGAATGGAGTATTTGCATAAAAAATAACCTTACCATCAACTGCTTGCCATACACCCTTTTTGTTTATTTCTTTTTTAACAAAAAAAATCAGATTCATTCTTTATTCTCGTCCATATGTATATTGAATTATTCCAATTTTCAACATTCCATCTCTATTCTGCAATACATGTATTATTCTCTAAATCGAATTATTCTTACCAGTTCTTACTGCTTTAATGCTCTATGATTGTCATTTGTGGATGGATTGTTGTGTTTGTGTTTGTTTTTGATTTACATTTTTTTTTTAATTTTTCTTGCCAGACTTTATAAAATGCTCAAAATATCAAACAAACAAAACATCTACTCTATCACTATTCCTGAAATGACACTTTTCTATCTGCAAATCTACAAAGTTGTCAAAGGTTTGTGCATTGGTGCTTTCCCAATGCTATTAACCAAGGTCATACTCTCTATCATGATACAAGTCTTTATACCATTTTTCAGAATATTTCTCGATGACATCATCAACCTGTGACTACATCAGATGTTTGTTCATTGGTCGTAAACTACCTGATAATGTTACTTAGAATAATAAAATAAACACTAACGACAGCATGATTCTTCATATCGCAATATATTTCGAATACGCAGTATTCCTTATCAAGCTTACATTATAACTGACTTAAAATTACAAAATACAAGATATATGTATAGAACATTATTTACAAATTATACAATATAATTACACAAAGTGTCACCTGATTAAGTGAAAAACCAATTAGGGTTTAGCCTAAGGGTTATTGGAACACATTCAGTAAGAAAGTTGTCCCATCACCCGCTAATTGTTTATTTAGGGTAGGCCTTTCATCTTTGGTATGTAAAGCCTCCAGGATCACCAAGTCAAAGTCTGAATTCCCTTTATTCAGAGTTTTGAAAAACTTGGTGATCCCGAACTCTTTACCTGTGACCTTGACCTTTGAACCCATAACCTTTTTCTATACATCAAAATGATTGTTGTATCAATACCTACAACATTCTAATATACAAGCCTATACAAAAAGTTAATAGTTTTAGTGATATATAAATTTGGTATTGTTTCGCATCTGTGACCTTGACCTTTGAACCCATGACCTTTTTCTATACATCATTATGATCGTTGTATCAATACCTACAACATTCTAATACTAGTATACATGCCTATACAAAAAGTTAATAGTTTTCGAGATAATAAACTATTTCGTAAGTTTAGCACCTGTGACCATGACCTTTGAACCCATGACCTTTTTCTATACATCAAAATGATTGTTGTATCAATACCTACAACATTCTAATATACATGCCTATACAAAAAGTTTATAGTTTTCAAGATAATTAACCATTTTGGTATTGTTTAGCATCTGTGTACTTGACCTTTGAACTCATGACCTTTTTCTATACATCAAAATGATCCTTGTATCAATACCTACAACATTCTAATATAGATGCCTATACAAAAAGTTTATAGTTTGCCAAATAATAATTATAATCAAAGGTAAAAAAAATTAGGTCACGACCTTAACAATTGACCTTGACCTCATTTTGAAGATACTAACAAGAAGATGTCAAAACTGAAACCCCATGCCATTATCTGGTCAAATAGTCAAAAAGTTATAACAATTTGAAGCTATTTTACGATTTTTTCAAAATTAAACGTAAAAATGCATAACCCAATTTTTGTCCGAATTTCACAAAATGAACAAACTATAGGCTTAAGACCCTAGAGAAGCCAAATATCACATCAGATTTTTTCTCCAATCAATTCTTTCGGAGGAGAAGATTTCTAAAAATGTTTACACCCCTAGGTCACCTTTACCTAGTTATTGTAGCCATGGCAATGCCAGGAACAAATCTGAATTGCACCGGCCCATATATACTTCTCACCAAGTTTCATTGAAATCTGTGACGTAGTTTCAGAGGAGATGTCGAAAATAGGTGTTAACGACGCACACACGCACCCACGCATACACACACGCTGCGCTATGCCATAAGCTCACATGACCTTTCGGTCAGGTGAGCTAAAAAACTATTGTTAGGCTCTGTCAAGGACCTTCCACAACAAATTTGGTTTCAATTGGCCCAGTAGTTTCGGAAAAGAAGATTAAAGTTTACTGACGCACGCCTTTGGCCAGGTGAGCAATAAACTACTCCTCTGCCAGCATTTTCACAATATTTATGTGTCACAAAAGTTTAATTTTATTTTTAAACTAGACATCTTCGTTCTAAATCTCAAATTTGAACTAAATCGGTCCAAAAATAAACATGTAACGACCATTTATAGGTTTTCTTGCTATTTATGGCAATGGCAGCCATCTTGGATGATGCAGGAAGTTGATTTGTACAAACTTTATTCTACTCCACCTAGGGACTTTCCACACCAAATTTGGCATCATTTGGGTATGTGGTTTCAGAGAAGAAGATTTTCAAAGAATTGCCTAAATTTAGCATCTAATTTTCATATCCCGCTAATTACGAGCAAACAGAAAAAGTAACAGAAAAATCCGTTGCATATATTAAATGCCTAGACATCTACTTTCTAAATCTCAAATTTGAACTGAATCGGTCCAAAAATAAAAAAATGTAACGACCATTTATGGGTCTTTGCTATTTATAGCAATGGCGGCCATCTTGGATGCCCCATGAAGTTGATTTGTACAAACTTTAATCTACTCCACCTAGGTACTTTACACACCAAATTTGGCATCATTTGGGTATGTGGTTTCAGAGAAGAAGATTTTCAAAGAATTGCCTTAATTTAGCATCTAATTAGCATATTCCACTAATTACGAGCAAACAGAAAAAGTTACAAAAAAACCCGTTACATATATTAAATGGCTAGACATCTACTTTCTAAATCTCAAATTTGAACTAAATCGGTCCGTAAATAAACATGTAATGACCATTTATAGGTTTTTGCTATTTATAGCAATGGCGGCCATCTTGGATGCCGCACGAAGTTGATTTGTACAAACTTTAATCTACTCCACCTAGGGACTTTCCACACCATATTTGGCATCATTTGGGTATGTGGTTTCAGAGAAGAAGATTTACAAAGAATCGACTAAATTTAGCATCTAATTTGCATATTCCGCTAATTACGAGCAAACAGAAAAAGTTACAGAAAAACCCGTTACATATATTAAATGGCTAGACATCTACTTTCTAAATCTCAAATTTGAACTAAATCGGTCCAAAAATAAACATGTAATGACCATTTATAGGTTTTTGCTATTTATAGCAATGGCGGCCATCTTGGATGCGGCAGGAATATAATTTGTAAAAACTTTAATCTACTCCACCTAGGGACTTTCCACACGAAATTTGGTTCCAATTGGCCAAGTGGTTTCAGAGGAGAAGATTAAAGTTTACGCACGCACGCACGCACGCTTCACCGTGGCATAAGCTCAGCTGGCTATAGCCAGTTGAGCTAATAACGACTTTGTGTGCGAATTGAATACTGATACAAACATGCAGTTGTGTCATAATGTCTAACGGGGTTAATTTATTGCCTTTGAGTGAGTGAGATATTATATAATTATGGACTTTCTAGTGGTTGTATATGGTGTGATATTGACCAGAAAAACAAATATTGACCGAACAAGGCGACATAGTGATAAACACTAAACTCTTGTCACTCTCCTGGTGAGAGTCCACATCTTTTGGACGTGGACTGCTATATTTGTGTTTGATCATATTATTCCCAGCGAGGTTCCTTTTACATTTTTTGCCTGGCAAGCATACAGATATCCGAGTTTTATCTTTACACTAACATCGATCCAGCAAACCGTGAAAATGTACCACCCGCGTGGCACCTAACAGCATGTAATGTTCATGTACATCTAAAATGTATACATGTTAAAATCTGTGTTTAAAGACCACTCACGTAACCTAATGAATATGGACTTTATAGACAGGTGATCTTTATATATATAGAGTGGTATTTTGGTTGGCATATATGAAGCAAACCTTCCGAAGTATTGCTCTTTATGGACAGGTTGTTTTATATACAAGTGTTTACTATAGCAGGTGTTACTGTAAATAAATGATGCTGTCACATAGCTCTTGATGCGTTTATCTACTCAATCTGACTTTGATACTTCAATAGTTTTGTTTGTTTTTAAGATATCAGGGTTTTAAGGTGTAATTTTCAGGATAACTTCAAACATTTACATTTTTAATACTTAGTTTCAAAATTTAAGGACAATCCTAGTTAAAAATTGATTTTGAGACCCTGAAACTAGGGTTTGGTGCTTTTATAGCCGCTCAATCACTAATGAAACAAGAATTTTGATTGTCAAATCACATACCCGGTATTACTGGAGCGAATTAGGGCCAATTTTTGTAATCATTTTTTCACTATTTAATCCTAAATTTTACAAATTAAGTGTAAACAATAAACTGGAAGTGTAGTCTTATACGCTTCCGTATCAGATGGAGAAATAAGCAGATAAGTGCGCTTAATTCTAAACTATCCATCAGCTACGTCACGTGACATTTCTTGTCGTAATTTGGGGATGTCATTATCTATCATTTATGAGAGTGTCTTAATTAATAATGGCGTCGATGCATGCGGTAATCACTCAACAGGGGTGGGGGCGCCCCGGGGTATCACAGTTACGCAAAAAAATGTACATCTGCGTTTGCTTTTGTTAATACTAATATCAACTGTAATTTTTATTTCTGCACTTACAGATACAAGACAATTATTGTTTTATACAATTATTGAACATTATCATAAATAAGCTATAATCAGATAATATCTATAAACCTTTAACAGCTAGGTGGGAATGGGGCCAGTCGTGTATGTACAATGTACATGCAATACTTGATGTTTTAAGAACAAAACAGCTCCCCAGTGTTCCATCCCGAGATCGGAGGGGTATCTAGACCTCTCTCGTAACCAGTCCGACAGCCGAGTCCTCTACTTGTTTTCAAAAATGGGGATATAAATAAATACAAAGAGCCGATCGATGATTTTTGGAGAAAATATAATCTTAAAAAGTTGCTGCAATCAAAAATGAAAAAAATTCAAGAAATAGTTTGGTATACCAATCAAAATTAAAGTTTGTAAAATGCAGGTAAAACTTGTGGTATTACGCTTAATCTTTTATATATTTACCTGTTAGATGTGTCCATTATGTCCCGTTTGTTTTTGACCTCCCCAGCTGGATGATAAATACTTAAGTGCAGAATGACAGATAAAATGTTAGTATTATGTCACGTATATAAAGGGAGATAACTCATGATAATTGATATAGATGTATGTCCCTGTCAATCAAGTTGTCAATCATTCCAGGTTATTATATGTAAACACAAACAAAAACAATTTAACATTATAGGAAAAAACTGCACTGATTTACGCTTGAATGCCAAAGTTAAAATTGTTTCCAGAGGCAACGCCAATTGTGTTCAAATTCATTTTATCAAAGATTTTTTTTTAGAAAAAAAAATTATTTAAAATTGTTGGTTGAATCATATGGGCTAGAATACTAAGCTATTATCATTCATCGATATTTTTGATATTTTTAGATATTTATAATTTGATAGAGCATTTTTTTTTTTAAATATTACATTCAAAACTAAAATTACCTCTTGGTGATGATTACCGGAATTTAACGCCTACATTATGGCGTGACCTGATGACCAACTTACATGCAGACCGTTAACTTAAATTTGAAATAGTGCAATAAAGTTCTTCGAAGAAAAATACATTTCAGGGTTTTGAATGCCATAAACAGTTTGAAAAAGTAACTTCTGCGTGAAAATACGTGTGGAACACTGTCATAAATCACTTAAATGGGCCTCTACAAGTTAATTTGTTCAGTCAGCTTCTCGGCAAATTCTACTATTTTGCCGTAAAGACCTAAAATGGCAATTCAAATCCAGGATTCCAAAGATTTCTCAAAATTGTTAAAAATTTTATGTTTGTCTATGATTAAGTAACATATCTATTTGCATCCAGGCGCGGATCCAGACGGGGGCACACCCGGCCTGTGCCCCTTCTAAAACTTTCGCAGCCTATTCACCACATTATAACATGGGGTAAGGACTTCTCTTATAGCTTTTGTCCCCAAACACAAATTAAAAATTTGTCAGTGTGCCCCCCCTTTAACATAGAATCCTGGACCCCCACTGGCATCAAACTTCAAAGTTTTACATGCTTTACACATAGCCAGGGCAAATTAAGTGACTATGACGTCATGATAATGAGAGAAGTTGCTTCAACTGTCAAATGTGGAAGAGTTAATTATCAAAGAAATCTGTCAAGCGGTTTCACGGGAGTTGCATCTCAATGTTCAATAATACTAAATATGGTCTCACATTACCCCTACAAAACTTGACGAATCAAACCCGCGGTGCATTATGCACATCTACACATCACAATTGATCCTACCAAATATATATAAAAAAAATCCCCTTGAGGTTTCAGAAGAATCGCATACCGACAAGATGTCCCCGTGTTCAATAATCATGATAATAGATGGGGTCCAATTTAAGCGGTTCCAGAGGAACTGGCGGTACTGGCTTATTAGACACTTACTAACAGTACGGTGGCCGAGTGGTTAAGGCGTTGGACTTAAGTTCCAATGGACATATGTCCGCGTGGGTTCGAACCCCACCCGTACTATACTTTTTAAACACTGATCTAATACATACTTTACTTATAGTATAATTTTATAATTCTTAAAAATTATAAAATTTAGATACAATGTATATTTTTTCGGCTAAATCACGTACACTGACGATGGTGCGGTGGTGATGTAGAAATGCAATTACAATGAGAAAACGCATTGATAATTATAGTCCGATCACATTTTCAGTGATGAAAAAACATGTTTTGAATGGGTGGTGTGATTCAAACTTAGATATCTTACTTGATATAACTTCAATAGACTTGAAATTTCACACGTGTTATTAGAACATATTTTTTCATATTTTGAATATTTTTTGCTAATATTCTCAGCTTTTTTCAATTTTTGCTTTTAATTTATATGAATAAATTTAAATAAACTTTTTCGATAAAAGTTTGTAGAGAAATTAATACTTGTTCGTTTGCAGTCTTGTTTTAAAGATAAGTATTTAAAAATACTATTTTTCTATCTTCATGCTTAAATTATTGATATTCACTGTAATTTTTTAGTTTTCGGGAGTCAAAATTTAGCAATTAATTGAAAGGTAGCTGTTGTCCCTCTCATATGTTGATATGGCATAGTCGACAGTTTCATTCATATACGTTATTCATAATTGGGTTCTGATTGGCTAATATCTATTCACGCCATACGGGTTTATACAGGTGTTTCTATTTCTATCCAGTATACGTCACGGGCTAACCCATTGCACTTTTTATGAATGGACAACAGGTAAAACAACACAAACATCAAAATAATGAATGATATTCTTTTATTACACATGTTTGACCTAGAACGACGCAATTTTTTAATTTAATGTTTTGAAACTGCAAAACCTTTAAGCTCATCTAATTAAGCCATGATTTTTATCTCAAAAGATGAAGTTATTGGCGATAATGCATTTTACTACGTGATATGCATTATCTGAATTCAGATGCGCGTCGGATAAAAACTGGTTTTATTTGATTTTTAGACTTAATATAAGGAATTTGATCAAACTATTTAAACACATGTTATAAAAATAACAGATCTACATATAGCATTAATAAAATTTGAGGTAAGTAATCCGCGATCTTTTTAAGGCCATATCGGTATTCATCACTGAATAAGTGATCGGACTATAGCAATGAATAAACAGAATTGTTTAATAGTGTCTGTGTATAGCAATAGTCAGTCCGTGGAAATTAAAGGCTGTAGAAGGCTCAGGTGGAGCAAGTTTCCTGTTTTAAAGAAATGCTTCACATGAATTTGTTCCAAGGTCAACATAAAACCACGTGTCTCATAAGGTGACACGTGTATAAGTTATTCCATAATTTCGAGTTTGTCGTATATTCGCAATGGTTATTTCGTAATTTCGAAATACTTTTTCGAAACTTCGAAAATTAGCAGTAGTTAATTTCGGAATAGTTAACTTATACATTTGCAATTGTTATTTCGTATTTTGGCAATACTAATTCGAATATTCGAAATGTTTCTATTTTGTGTATTCGAAAAAAAATCTTTCAAAAATACAAAATAACTATTGCCATAATACGAATATACGAAATACACAATGTACTATTTCTAAAATACGGAAATACCTATATTTACACCTGCATCCATCTTATAACGACTAATACTGATAGATTAGTTAAATAATAACTAGATAGAATTAACTTGTAATTACTATTACATGTCAAACCCCGATCGAGTATCAAATCGGCCAGATGGTTACACACACAATAAGTAACTGTTATACAGGGTGATAATTGTGGTATGGCTGTTGGCTAAAGTCAATAATAATTTATTAAGTTACGTAACAAATAAACCGACAGGAAATCATACATTATGTTTTATCTGAATTCTGAAGAGTTAATAACACATTTGTGATAATAATTTCTCAAGTTGATCAATGTGAACCTCGGTCTGGTTTTATTATACCCCCCCCCCCCAACAAACAAAGTTTATGGGGTATATATAAGAATGAGTTGAGTTGAGTAATGGTGTTTAACGCCACAGTCAAGAATATTTCACTTATATCGAGACGTCGCCAACTATAGGCGAAGATGCAGAAGTTTTGCCTGTGCGTTGCGCTGATGGCATTATACAGCAGGGTTCTTTATCGTGCCAAGCCTAGCAGACACGGGACCTCGTTTATTTTAAGTTCCCATTCGAAAGAACCATGACTTTCATTTCGTAATGCCGAGTGCTTGGTGAAAGAACACTTCCCACTTTTAAGTCTTGGGTCAGACCGGGGTTCCAACCCACAACATCCCACTTACGGAGCGAGCACTCTACCAACTGAGCTACCGCAGTGGTATATAAGAATGAGTCTGCCTTACTGCGGTCGTCAGTCGCAATACTGTGTGTTCCACATCTTTCAGTCTATGGACGGATTTTGATCAAACTTGACACAAACCAACATAAGTAAAATACAAATGTAGGTGCATAAGTCAAGGGCAAAGTCACAAGGTCAAACTTCAGAAATAACAACTCAGTAACGCCAGGGACATGGGGTATTTGTCTCTCAAAAAGCTGCTCTAATTAAACAGGGGGTGTTTACCCTTCTTGAAAACCCGATCTCATGATCATTTCACTTCAGAAACAATTCTTCTGGTGGAGATTTACCCGTTTAACTTAATTTGATATTTTCCAAAGTTTTTACTTTCAGCACGAATTTTGGATTATTCAGCTGCAGCATTATATATAGGAACAAGTTTCACAATCATTCGTAAGTAACTTTAATTTGGTAAACTTGTGTGGTATCTCAATAACTGTGTTAATTTTTTGAGTTATTATTCAGGATTTTAGGCTTGATTTAATGGGTATTTGTATACTAGAGTTGCCAAATTTCTAGCACCATAAATGATTACCATATTCAGTAACCTTGGCTAGCCCTGACGTACATAAATATAACACATTACAATAAATCAGTATTTTATTTTTTTATTTCTTCAAATACCACAATGATTTCACGGATAAGGGAACTAATAATAGTTATTAATGTGTTAAGATTCAGACCTTTTGGAAAATATTCATAATATAATCACCGTTTAACTCCATATTAATTAACTCCATATTAAAGTTTTACATCAAAATTCCATTGTGTATAGTAATATATGGATGACAATGTACATGGTTGTGTAACAGAGTATTTGTTCAACCACTTCAAAATTGTTCCAAAGGATAGATTTCACTAGTGATCATGGTGATTCACAAAAAGTGAGAATAAAGACACTATTTATTTATTTATTTATTTATTTCTTCTCTGTTTACATACTTGCTTCAAACCACTAGAGATTTATGTAATTATCCGAAATTTTTTCACCACAGAATAAAATTGTTTACATATGTATACATGTATATAATTATAAAAGTAAATAAAAATACCCGTATTATATATGGATTAAATATAATTTAGGTAGACTTATAGTAGACCTGACTTACACAGTATACAATGTATAACTATATATGTTATAAAGTTTTATATTCCTCCAAACTTTTCTAAGCAAGTAACATGGTCTATATGTACATGAATACAGTGGCATAGCGAGCATATCATTTATCTGTACGCACCAGTGTGTGTCTATATATGCATCAAAAAAGTTATGGACCGATGTAAAACTTGAAATACCTGGTAAAAATCCAAAAACTGAAAGATATAAAATCCACCTGTATTGTGTTCTTGCTTTCTTCTTGTTTCAATTGATGTAATGAAGTAAATTCCTGAGCGTGAAATTAAATCTCATGAATAAAATTATGAGAAGTGTGAAGATGAAATGATAAGATTTATGTTATACATGTACAGAATTAAGTACTGATTTTGATGCAGTCTTTAACTTCTTTGTTGGGTATATTTTTATATGGCAGTCTCTATCACAGTAAAATATATATAGAGAGTACATGTATTAATATAATAATATAGTCTAAGTGAAACGGGGGACCATCTGCTTCATTTGAAGCCGGGCATGCACAGACACCTTGCCATGCCATAAGCTTAGATAAATATGGGACCTTTGGTGAAAAGTGGTCAAGAGACAGTAAAGCACTGGCTTTACAGACCAAAGCATCTCTCATCACTTGTGTATAAATCCCATTTTGGATGGATCTTAGTGTGAGAAAGTTTGTACGTGTGCTTGCCTACAATCAGTGGTTTTCCTTTGCCATTCCTGAACTGACCTACTCGATATAAGTGAAAGAACCTTGACTGAAGCATAAAACATCTTTACTCCAAAATCTGAAATGAGTATTTTCCTCGATTTTTTTAAAAATCCCTTTACAATGCTACATGTACTATAAATTTTAATTCCAATTTTAATTTTTTTTCCATTTCAAATGTCCACTGATATTTCCCCCAATATTCAGCCACAACTCAGTTTCAAATCATTGCTATATTGTTATATGCAGTCACTGTATGTTAATTATGTTGGTCACTTGAATGCTGGTTGGCTGATAATATTGTCATTTGTTACTGAAATTTAGGGGCAGTTATCATTGATAAAGATCAAACTGTTAATGCTCACTTGATCACTGATGCTATTTCACTGGTCACTGAGCTTATCACTGGCTGGTCATTGTGGATAGTTATTAGATGACCAATGGTTGCCACTGGATTATTGATGCTGTTTCACTATCATTGGTTGGTCATTGTAGCTAGTCACTAGACTGTACAGCCAAACACTGATTGTTCCTAATAGTATAAAACTCAGCAATAGCTATCACTGCTCACTAAATGATTGACAGTTGCTACTGGTTACAAGATAAAGTTTAGTTGTAATTGCCCAATAGATGAGAGATATCCCAGAGTAGTGACACTCCCTTTCTTGTCTATGGATGGCGACTCGTTTGGTCAGTACAACTAATGTGTACAGTACATATACATGATATAGCAGTAAGACTGACCTCTTCCTTATAATGCCCCTAAATAACTGTGCCATCTCAATAATCACCACAATATTTTGAAGTCCCAAAATCTGTTTCTTTATAGATCCCCCTGTATTTATTGCCGAACTCCTTTATAATGCCAAAATTTGACTGAACACATGGTGGCAAAGAATTGACATTTCACTGTACTCACTGTATCACTGCTGTCACTGGCCAATTAGTTTTGATGATTTTTTCTGATTGATTGATGTTGGCCTATGGTGGTTGACTCATTTGGTCAGTACAACTCGTTCATTACACAGAATATTTGCATTACATATAGCTGTAAGACTGACATCACTGAATGATATACTGCTGTCACTGGCCAATTACATTACCTCCCCATGTCATGATTTTTTGTCTTTTTTCAGATCTCTGGGTGTTGGTCAGTGGTGACGTATTTAGCTAGTACGTAGATTATATGCTGTACCAGTAAGGATGACATCATACCATTCTGTGTATAGTTTTATGATCACATTTCGTTTCTATTCTATCCAAATTTTCCCACCAATCAAACAAGAAGTTATTAACAATCATACTAAACCACGGTGTAATCAACAACTCCTGCTTCTTAGCTTTGTCTAAAAAATAAAAACAATAAAACACAATGTATACAGCCAAACTTATGGTTTTAAAATACATGTATTTACAAAAATTCTCATAGTGGAAAGAATTAAGGATTCCCTTGCTTGCAAAGAAATGGCGTTTCAATTGTGAGAGGCAAATGGGGTTCTCCTAGTGGAAAGGAACTTTTATTCCCCTGGTGGGAAGGTAATGAAGTTCCTCTGCTTGCAAGGATATGAGTTCCCTAGTGGCAAAGAAATGGGAGTCCCTGGTTGAAACGAAATGGGATTTCAATTGTGAAAGTCAAATGGGGTTCCCCTAGTGCCAGGGAAATGGGTTTCCCTGGTGGCAAGCAAATACAATTATCCTAGTGGCAAGCAAATAGGGTTTTCCTTATAGCAAAGTAACAAGGTACCCTGATAGCTAGGAAATGGAGCTCTTCTTGTGACAAAAAATAGGATTCCCCTGGTGGCAAAGAAATGGGGTTCCACTGGTGACAAGTAACTGGGGTTTTGCTGGTGGCTAGGAAATGGAGTGTCCAGGTTGCAATTCAATGCAGTCCCTAGGTGGCTAGGAAAGACAAGGAAATTGGGTTCCCCTAGTGACAAGGAAATGGGATTCCCCTGGTGGAAAGGGAATTTGTTTCACTGGTGGCAAGGAAATAGGGTTGCACTGGTGGCAAGGAAATGGGGTTCAACTGGTGACAAGGAAATGAGGTTCCCTGGTGAATAGGAAATGAGGTTCCCTGGTGGATAGGAAATGGGGTTTCCTGATGGGTAGGAAATGGGGTTCCCTGGTAGCAAATAAATGGGGTTCCCTGGTGGCAAGTAAATGTGGTTCCCCTGTGTACCATTTCTTGATGATTTGATGCACTTTGTGTTAACTATAATAGCATTATTTGATGTTTTCCCAGAAAAATAAATAACTGAATAATAAATCATATCCCATAACCATTCAAAGTTTGGACCCCCAAGTCCAATATTAAGCTGATATGTTTTTAAAATACTGTAAATCTTATTTTATTTGCAGTGTACTATTTACACTTATTTTGCGGTCAAGAATTTTCCCCGAGATTTTTTTTTTGTTTTTGTATCAGGCATAAAACAATATAGTCAGTTTCATAAAACTGCAATTATTACATGACATATAAAAAGGTTAAAAATAACCAAACAACTAAAGTTTGACCCTGTGAAATTAAGTACATTTTCAGTAATAATAATGAATATGGCATGTAAGCTTCCATTTAATGAAATTAATATTATAAATTTATTAAATTTAATTTATTATAAATTAGTAAAATTCACCTAAAATATCTTTGAGATCAGTTTGACTAACGTATCTGTAACTTTTAACTTCATTCTCGTTTAACGTCACATCTACATCAGCTCTGATAAAGAGTATATAATCTATCTCATGTTCTCCCCAAACTCCATCTGATGGTACGTTGTCTGCTCTGTACAGAATTCTTGTCAAATAATTAAACTTTTCTAAAGGAGTCTGTAATGGAAAAATAGCATGAATGAATTAATGGAACCAGGAACATTTTATAACACATGAAATGAAACTGATGAAAAAATAATATCATATTCCTGTTCTCCCACACAGTGTCTCAGTCCAGACAAGATACTTGTTCTTATATTGATGTAGTTCAGGGATGGTGGAGGAAATTGGAGTGATGAGGTAACCAAATTTTCTCACACTAGGATGTGCTGTAAGTGGGATTCAAACCTAGGTGGTGACAGGCACTGTGATCTGTAAGTGCATACACTTGGCCACTGAGGCTCCCTTATGCGAACAGGGATACATGGTTCAGTATTCATATAAACATGTATAAATACACATGATTAATAGGGATCAGGTCAATGCGCTCCATGGTAAATTCGCCCCCGTCAAATTCGCCCCATGTCAAAATCGCCCTGTTCAAAATCGCCCCCACCTTTTGCAAATTCGCCCCCACTGTCAAATTCGCCCCCAATTTTTGAAAAATCATCTTCTTTTATTGAGATTGTAAAAGTAACATAAAATTATTTATTATGACCTCGGATACTGACTGCACACATATTATTTGTACATGTAAATATGTATTGATTTTATTGCAATGTTGTTTTTTTTTGTCGCGCATTCATATCAAAAGTCCTTTGTAAAACTATGATATAATCATAACAGTGGGTACAGTAAAAAGAAAATACTTAAAGTTTATTAAAGAATAACATTAGAGTATTGATAGTTTACATCATTGAGAGAAATCATTAAAAACATCTTTTTCAACATACCAGGCGCTCCTTACGAAATAATGTCTCTGTTCCTGGTAACATCAAATTCATTGTTCACTTGATCGCTTCTACTATGTCGGTATTTTATAAATAAAAATTATTTTGTCAAAAGCAACATTGGAAAGTGGAAACGTTTAATAATACAATTAGATATAAAAGTTAAATCCATTATTAAATGGATGCACTGGAATGTTTTATTTCTAAAGTAGCATTATTTTTATTTGATTTTTATAAGAAAAATAAAACTAAAAATATTATTTTGTTATATGGTTACTGAGAAAAAATGGGGGCGAATTTGCAAAAAGTGGGGCGATTTTGTCATGGGGGTAAATTTGTTGAAATTGGGGGTGAATTTACAGTGTGGCGAATTGACTTGAATTCAATTAATATACTGTAAAGGGGATTATTCTTCAAAGGGTGAAAAATTTTCAGTTTCTGAAATCTGGCATTTTGCCTGGGTGTAATTTTCATGTTACCAAGATAAATGGGTGTATATTCTATATATTATCCTGTATGATAGATATTTTTGCGGAAGTAAAATTTTGGTGGTAATTTCTTTAGCACGAATAAGAGAAAATTTTACCAACAAGAAAATTTACCTCTTTACAGTACATTATTATACAAATATATACACTTTTACCTGGGATACAGGTATTCCTAATTTATATACATGTTTACCTGGGATACAGGTATTCCTAATTTATATACATGTTTACCTGGGATACAGGTATTCCTAATGTATATACTTGTTTACCTGGGATACAGGTATTCCTAATTTATATACATGTTAACCTGGGATACAGGTATTCCTTATTTATATAATTTTTACCTGTGATACAGGTATTCCTAATTTATATACATGTTTACCTGGGATACAGGTATTCCTAATTTAAATACATGTTTACCTGGGATACAGGTATTCCTAATTTATATACATGTTTACCTGGGATACAGGTATTCCTAATGTATATACTTGTTTACCTGGGATACAGGTATTCCTAATTTATATACATGTTAACCTGGGATACAGGTATTCCTTATTTATATAATGTTTACCTGGGATACAGGTATTCCTAATTTATATACATATTTACCTGGGATACAGGTATTCCTAATTTATATACATGTTTACCTGGGATAAAGGTATTCCTAATTTATATACATGTTTACCTGGGATACAGGTACTCCTAATTTATATACATGTTTACCTGGGATACAGGTATTCCTAATGTATATACTTGTTTACCTGGGATACAGGTATTCCTAATTTATATACATGTTAACCTGGGATACAGGTATTCCTTATTTATATAATGTTTACCTGGGATACAGGTATTCCTAATTTATATACATATTTACCTGGGATACAGGTATTCCTAATTTATATACATGTTTACCTGGGATAAAGGTATTCCTAATTTATATACATGTTTACCTGGGATACAGGTATCCCTAATTTATATACATGTTTACCTGGGATACAGGTATTCCTAATGTATATACTTGTTTACCTGGGATACAGGTATTCCTAATTTATATACATGTTTACCTGGGGTACAGGTATTCCTTATTTATATAATGTTTACCTGGGATACAGGTATTCCTAATTTATATACATGTTTACCTGGGATACAGGTATTCCTAATTTATATACATGTTTACCTGGGATACAGGTATTCCTAATTTATATACATATTTACCTGGGATACAGGTATTCCTTATTTATATAATGTTTACCTGGGATACAGGTATTTCTAATTTATATACATGTTTACCTGGGATACAGGTATTCCTAATTTATATACATGTTTACCTGAGATACAGGTATTCCTAGTTCTTGGTTTAATCGTCTCTGTGCAGCTCGCTTTATACCAATCTGGTCTGATTCTTGTATTTCTGTATCTGTGTATAATGGATGACTACAACATGTGTTAGTAAAGTGACCTAAAATCCAAAATATACAAGCAAATTCAGTGAATTAGGATTTCTGTCAGTAAGTAAATTATCTTTATGATTTACCCTTATGTTCAAAAGGGTCATAACTCCAACCAAAAAGAGCATCTCCCATCAATCATGGTGCTTTGCACAAAAGTTTAGGAAAATAGTGATTTAAAGTTTTTGAAAAATTACTCTGGACAAGAAGTGACTGGAGGGATGGATGGAAGGATAGACAGAAGGACAGAGGTTCAAATTAAATATCCCCCTCTTTTTGAAGGGGATAAAAAATTTACATCAAAATATAATAACAATCTTATAGGGTCTGTTCCTCTAGATATTACTTTATATGAGAGAGAGAGAGAGAGAGAGAGAGAGCGAGAGAGAGAGATGGTGTTTATACTACCCAGTCAAGAGCATCTCACTTAAATCCATCAATGCAATCAGTACTGGGATGGTGGAGGAAACCAGTGTGACAAAACAACCTTTGAAAACAGAGATAGAGAGATACCTGGTTGGTTAATTGATTTTTTAAGGGAGAGAGATACCTGGATAAGTAATTTTAGCATCTGATCTTTGTTGAAGTAGAAGATGTCCATCTGTGTTGAATAAAAATACACTAAAGGCTCTGTGTAGCATTCCTACAATAAGCAAGTTACAGAAAATCTGAGATACATAAACATTTAACACTGATATAGTGAGATGATTAATATGTAAAATACAAAGAAGCGAGCTATGTAATATAATGGTTCATAACAATTTGGTAGACTAGAGGCAAAGTAGGTAACAGCATGTAGCTCAGCCAGTATACAATATCCTCGATTATTGGCTACTGCAGTATGTTCCTTCTCTGGGGATCGGTTCTATTGTTTATTCTTTTTATTTCTATTTTTCCCATCTCTGGGGCAACTTTAGGTTTTTTATTTTACTTTCTGTGATTACTGTATATTTTTCCTTTTCTGAAGCCACCATATTATTCCTTTATGGGGCACTTTTTGTTTCCCCCATTTCAGGGACCATCATACTTTTCCCTTACAGGAAACACAGTATTTTTTCCTTTCTGATTAAAAGACTATTAAAAAGCCTCTTTAATTGTTGTTTACCTTTATTGATGTTTTCTAGTAAATGACATTCTTTCTTTGTTGCTGAGCCAATGTTTCTATCATTGTTGTCCACCAATATTATATTTTCTGCCATTAACTTTGCTTGTACCTTGTCTGATCCTGACAAAATGTCAACTTTGGAAGCCATCTGTATCTTTCGACAACCACACAACCTACAAATACATATTAGTAAAATGTTTTTAACTGTAAAATGACCAAAGCTTATGAACGAAAGTAGTGACATAACTCATGTAACTGTTTACAAATTCAAGTCAATTCACCCCACGGTAAATTTGCCCCCGTCAAATTCGCCCCCCTGTCAAAATCGCTTCCCTTCTTGCAAATTCGCCCCTCTGTCAAAACCGCCCCCATTTTTTCCAATAACCATATAACAAAATAATTTGTTTTAATTACTTTTTTTATATAAAAATCAAATAAAAATAATGCTAATTTAGAAATGAAACATATCAGTGCATCCTTTTAATAATGGATTTAACTTTTATATTTAATTGTATTATTAAACATAGTCAATGTTGCTTTTGACAAAATAATCTGAATGTATAAAATACCGACATTATAGTCGAAGCATTCAAGAGAACAATGAATTTGATGTTACCAGGAACAGAGAAATTGTTTCGTAAGGAGCGCCTGGTATGTTGAATTTTTTTTTTTTTAATGATTTCTCTCAAAGATGTAATCTATCAATACTCTAATGTTATTCTTTAATAAACTTAAAGGTCACCGGTCACCAAAAACCGAATTTTTTTTAGTACTATTTTCCGAAAGATTACATCATAAAAAGTCGATTTAGCCACAAATAACATTTTTTAATCATTTCTGTTCTTTTCTACGGCGTAAATTAAAGCCCTGAAACTGTTGAAAATCTGTATTATCTCCCTTTGGTAGTAAAAGGGCACAAAACCGGAAGTGACGCAGAAGGTGTTATCCAAGCTACTTAGGAAATGAAGCTTGTATAGTGAACTGCATTTATTACCCAGATTAATCGGAAATAACTTCTAGTGTTTTAATATATATTTATTTTTTTAGCATTGGGTATTTCAGTTTCCTTCAGCAGAAAAAAATATATAAAAAATAAACATAATAATAGGAAATACATCAAGAAAAAAGAAACTACATTGTGTTTGCTCTAAGTATGATATACTAATATTTTACAAAACATAATTTTACATTTCTTTTAAAATTTATTTATTTATTTATTTATTTATTTATTTATTTATTTATTTCTATTTATCACAACAAATAATGAAAGAACTCAAATTTCCGTTTTTATTAATATTTAATATCATTTTAATTATCTTTGCTTATCTCTGATTAATTAATTAAATAATTAACTAATTACGTTATCTTTTTATTTATTTATTTATTTATTTATTTATTTATTTATTTATTTATTTATATCTATTTAGCACAACAAATAATAAAAGACACAAATTTCCGTTTTTTATTTAAAATATTGTTCACATTAATTTTTATTAATATTTCATATCATTTTAATTATCTTTACATATCTCTGATTAATTAATTAAAATTAAAATTAAATAATTAATTAAATAATTATTTACGTTATTTAATTATTTATATTTTTTATCTATTTATCATAAGGAATAATAATTTTGATTCATATTTGTTTTAGAAATTGTCCAATTTTTAATTCCTTTTTAGATTAAAATCAAAGATTTATTATTATTATTATTATTATTATTATTATTATTATTATTATTATTATTATTATTATTATTATTTACCTATGTAATGAATAAAAAACACGTTTTCGGGCAGAACTGGGTTGAAGACCTGTAGTTTTTTGCACAACTAAATTATCAAAATAAAGGTTTAAAAAATAATTTGTTATTGTCTCTTAAATAAAATATTTTACCCCAGTATTGTATAAATATGAAAACTATTACAATTCAATAGCTTCCTATTTCTTTTTTGCAATAATAATCATCATCATCATCATTAATGTTTCCATGATAAAATAAAAAAATAAATTCATATAATAACTTTATTACGCTTAATTTTAATGGGATGAAAAGAACCTCATCAAAATGTGATACCAGTGGGATTACGCTCGACTAACTAAGAACTCAAAACTCGAGTGAAACTTTCTTTCATTTATTCACAATAAATTAATATCGTTCAAAGTGTGATTTACACCCCATCACATACCAGTAATTAAGAGATTATCAATATGCTACATTGGGAAACATCCTGTTAAGAAGTAGACATCTACCACCTGTAATTGACAGAGTTTACCTTACAATATGCAACATTAATTGAAACGTGCGTATATCTTTATGATATACCCCGTAAATGTTATTTGTCATTTTTTATGGATTCTGAAAATAGAATAAATTAAAGTTAAATTAGATTTGTTAATTTGAACAAGGCACACGTCTCTGTTTCAACTTGTGAATTTGTGAACTGATTGAATAACCGAATTAAATTAATTTTGAAAATTAAAATTGTTTAAAATCTATATATTTGACTGAATTCGTTCATAATAATTTGAATTGTCTTAAATGATTATACCACTCATATTTCCCTGACTTAATTTAATTTAAGTGTTTAATTTGAATACATTCAAAACAATTAAAAAGCTGCATGAACAGCTGTGTAAATCTGGCTTCAATTTGTTCTGAATTTTGTGGGAAAAAACATGTTCATCAGTCATTGTGATTTTATTATATTCAAACTTCACAAAAAATATCATTTTGACTTGAAATCAAACTTTAAAAGCCTTCAAAACACCACACAAATCCACATGTAATATATGGATACATATAGAGGTTATGTGTCTTTCCTCAGCAGCTTAACACCATGTACGTCATCAATTAGGTCGCCGGAAAGTTACGAGCGGTGTCGGAAACTACCGAGTATTAGCAGTTCGTTCAGGTAAGGTTTTAGTGTATTACAGGTAAATTTAAGGCGTGGGAAACCGTCAGACACATCAATATTGACTATTCTACCCATTAGAATGCAAAATACAAAATTGATAAATTTGGTGACCGGTGACCTTTAAGTATTTTCTATTTTCATACCCACTGTTATGATTATATTATAATCTTACAAAGGACTTTTGATATGAATATGCGACAAAAAGCATTGCAACAAAAACAATACATATTTAGAAATAATATGCCTGAAGTTAATTAGGCATATCCGAGGTCATAAAAAATAATTTTATGCTACTTTTACAATCTCAATAAAAGATGATTTTTAAAAAAATGGGGGGGGGGGGGGAATTTGACAGTGGGGGCGATTTTGACATGGGGCGAATTAGATGGAAGAGGGGGCGAATTTACAGTGGGGGGAATTGACCTGATACCCTGTTTACAACAGAATTAACCAGGAATGAGTGGGGTTTTTACAGCACAGTCAAGATTTTTTCCTTTATATTGAGTCGGTCAATACAGGAACGGTTGAGTAAAGTGGAGTATCTACCCTAGAGAAAACCACCGACTTTTGGCAAGTGAACAGATAAACTTTCTCAAACTTAAATCTATCCACAGCAGGATTCAACACTAGGTGGTTTAAATCTAAATTATTGTAGTTTAAAGCAAGCAAACTTATTGAAGTAAAACTGTGATACACCTATAGGTGGTGCCTCAATCCAGTGAGGGATTATCCAAACTGAAGAAGAAGTTCACTCAGCCTACAAAGACTCCTAGATTCTGGTTTGGTGGTTACACTTTTTTAATTTTAAATGGTATTTATGTGTTTGAGACTATAGTTAATTTGTCTTGTTTGCAAACACTGATCATTCATTCATTGTAAATTATTTGACACCGGCATTCATATGTCAAATCACATGATCTACATTACCGTTGTTCCGTATTTGTTAGGCGATTTTTTAGAAGAACTTGTCCTAGTTTTTGTAACACCCTGCTTTTATTCATCTTCCCTGATGATATTTGTTGCGTGGGCGTTTGTACTTTGTTGAACACAGCTGCAGGTTCTTGTTTCACATTAAAGAATGTAAAATTATCGCCTTTTTTCGGTATAGAGCCGTATACAAATTATAAACCGTTAAGTCGGAATTGTTCCTGTTAAGAAAGGGGTTTCCCGAAATCAATATTCATACGGGTATTTTAAAAATGGATGCCCCCATACAGCTCTTGCAACATCAAATTTCACCATATGTTGACACTAAATTGACTCTAAAGAAATTCGAGGGTTTTTCACCATTAAGGCTATAGATTGAATATAGTCTGTAGGTTGATTGATGTAAAAATTTGAACAGGTAAAGTAACTTCCGTGTGAACAATTTTTAATGAAATTTATTCCTGACCCAAAACAGTAAAAAGACCTATCATCACATTACATGATCACAGTCATAATTATTTCCTCACTGTGGCTCCATTTAAAATTTTCTTATCATTTGAAATAACTTTAAATTTCAAGAAATATTTTGATTGAAAATATCATTTTTAAGAGTTGGCCTTTGAGTATCAAATAGCACCTGTTTAGATATGGATATAGATAACCCATTTGTTATAGTAGGAATTAGCATATCACTGGCCACGTCCACAATGTTCCAACAAAGGGTTGGCATGCTTGACTTGCATGCAAAAAGAATGAAAATTCGGCCTGAATTGTGCCATTTAATGATGTCACTGATACTAGTACTTCATTAGTTAGTGTGACGCTGCTTTGGTACTGTAATGGTGGCCAGTGATGGAACATGATAGGCATGGGCTGCGGGCTGTATGTCAATTGGGTGCAACAAAATAGTAGCATAGATACATCTCTCCCTTTGTCTAAACCATTTTATTGCCATTATTTGGCGAAAAACCTAGCACAGAGATTTTCTCAATGATAATAATGTGATATATATCTGTAAAGAATTTTTATTTATTTCAATTACAGAGGAAATATTTAGTAGCAGAAACATGGAGGGTCAACCATCAGTGAATCAACCTGTCAGTAAATCGTCCCCAATCAGGAGACGAAATAAAATGAAACCAAAAGATTATTCTTCCTGTATGCTATATAACACAGCTGAAGTAACGAATAAACTAAACGATCTAAAAATAGCATTATGTAACCCTAGCAACGAGGAAATCAAATATGTTAGAAACATTGATATTACACAGAAACCTGAAGGTAATTTTTTTTTCAAATTCTCTAGAAATATGATGTAAGCATACTTATTTTTCAAACAGCATCTCCTAACATTGGTCATCAGTCTAACAACAATTTTGCAAAGTTCTTATTTCCATTGGATACAGAATTTTGATGTTTTCGTCTTAAAATGGTATAATTTTAAGAATTTCAATTGTTTCAATTTCAAAAGTGTTCAAGAAATTTATTTTTGATTTCAGTAATACTAGAAAATTCATGATATAAGTTGTTTATACATGTCTTTTATCCCTCAGAGATTGTAATACACCAGAGATCAGACTTCACCAGTGTATCTGATATAAGTTGTTTATACATGTCTTTTATCCCTCAGAGATTGTAATACACCAGAGATCGGACTTCACCAGTGTATCTGATATAAGTTGTTTATACATGTCTTTTATCCCTCAGAGATTGTAATACACCAGAGATCGGACTTCACCAGTGTATCTGATATAAGTTGTTTATACATGTCTTTTATCCCTCAGAGATTGTAATACACCAGAGATCGGACTTCACCAGTGTATCTGATATAAGTTGTTTATACATGTCTTTTATCCCTCAGAGATTGTAATACACCAGAGATCGGACTTCACCAGTGTATCTGATATAAGTTGTTTATACATGTCTTTTATCCCTCAGAGATTGTAATACACCAGAGATCGGACTTCACCAGTGTATCTGATATAAGTTGTTTATACATGTCTTTTATCCCTCAGAGATTGTAATACACCAGAGATCGGACTTCACCAGTGTATCTGATATAAGTTGTTTATACATGTCTTTTATCCCTCAGAGATTGTAATACACCAGAGATCGGACTTCACCAGTGTATCTGATATAAGTTGTTTATACATGTCTTTTATCCCTCAGAGATTGTAATACACCAGAGATCGGACTTCACCAGTGTATCTGATATAAATTGTTTATACATGTCTTTTATCCCTCAGAGATTGTAATACACCAGAGATCGGACTTCACCAGTGTATCTGATATAAATTGTTTATACATGTCTTTTATCCCTCAGAGATTGTAATACTCCAGAGATCAGACTTCACCAGTGTATCTGATATAAATTGTTTATACATGTCTTTTATCCCTCAGAGATTGTAATACACCAGAGATCGGACTTCACCAGTGTATCTGATATAAATTGTTTATACATGTCTTTTATCCCTCAGAGATTGTAATACACCAGAGATCGGACTTCACCAGTGTATCTGATATAAATTGTTTATACATGTCTTTTATCCCTCAGAGATTGTAATACACCAGAGATCGGACTTCACCAGTGTATCTGATATAAATTGTTTATACATGTCTTTTATCCCTCAGAGATTGTAATACACCAGAGATCAGACTTCACCAGTGTATCTTATATAAGTTGTTTATACATGTCTTTTATCCCTTAGAGATTGTAATACACCAGAGATCAGACTTCACCAGTGTATCTGATATAAATTGTTTATACATGTCTTTTATCCCTCAGAGATTGTAATACACCAGAGATCAGACTTCACCAGTGTATCTGATATAAGTTGTTTATACATGTCTTTTATCCCTCAGAGATTGTAATACACCAGAGATCGGACTTCACCAGTGTATCTGATATAAATTGTTTATACATGTCTTTTATCCCTCAGAGATTGTAATACACCAGAGATCAGACTTCACCAGTGTATCTGATATAAATTGTTTATACATGTCTTTTATCCCTCAGAGATTGTAATACACCAGAGATCAGACTTCACCAGTGTATCTGATATAAGTTGTTTATACATGTCTTTTATCCCTCAGAGATTGTAATACACCAGAGATCAGACTTCACCAGTGTATCTGATAAAATGTCCTGTAACTACTGTACTGTTTACTTCACTACCAGAAATGAACAGGTATATCTTTATATAAATATTCACTTTTGACAGTTATTGAACTTCAATAAGACAATACTGTGATTTTTGTGTCTGTCTGTCTGCCTGCTCGCTCATCTGCCTGAATGCCAACAACCATCTTTGTTCTTTAGACATTGCTTTTCAATATCAACCTGAAAGCTTTTATAACAAATGTTTAATTAGGAATCACTAGATATGGATCAAGTGAAAAGAGAAAAAGACATTTGCATGCTAAATTTATAGCGTTCAGCGTTTGCTTTTAACATGCACACACACACACACACACACACACACACACACACACACACATCAGATTTCAAGTTAAAGATTTTAAGGAATAGAAAAATTTCTTTTTTAAACAATTAATTAATACAGTTACCATGGTAACTTTGTGGAGGCATGTGTTGATAATTACGATGAAAGTCCATCATATTCCTGATTCAAAAGTGTTAGAGTTTTGCTCTAACTAGAATGCACGGTAAACCTACACAGCCCCAGGTCACCCTGTTGATAAATAGATAGACATCCATAGAAATTGTGGGGGTTAACTTTGGGATCTCATCCAATATATTGTACTCTTAGTGGCAGAGTAACAGAAACCAGCATGAGCATTTGGGCCTCAATGGCCAAGTGGCCAAAAGGGTGCACTTATGGATAACAGTGCCTCGTCATCTAGGTTCAAATCCCACTCTGGACAGATCCTAGTTTGAGAAAGTTTATCAGTCAGTTTGTTGTTTGAAGGTCAGTGGTATTCCCCGGGTACTCCAGTTTCCACAACCATCCAAGAATTGAATCACCTAGATGTAAGTGAAAGAATCTTGACTGGGGTGAATAACTCCGCGACCACACCAAGATAAGCACCATTACTGTTGATTCGAGCATTAACTTAAACCAACACAACCTTCATTGTATCTGCACTTTATTATTTTATTAGAAACAACATTATCAATCAGATTGGCACAGATACAATTTGAAACAAAGGTTAAAGGGAGACAACCCTATCACTGCAGAAGAATTTGAAGTTAAATCAGGTATGGCATTATTTTTGTCAGAGTTTTAACTTTGAACCTGACCTATGAGTGGTTCTTTGACATTTCAAAAGTAGATTTATGTTTTTTGACAGGGCATATGTTTGATTTTCAAGCATCAAAATCTCAAAACAGATTTTAAATTGTTGGAGACCTAATCTAACAATGGTGTTAGTAGATATAATAGAGTGATTTACTACCAAACCTTCTGGTTCTGTTGTTTTAGTCTTTTTGTAGAGCACTCTGTTATCTCCAAGGAGGGCAGGGTTCAATCCACCCCAAGGGCACTAAGTGAGAAAAATTTTTAAGGTGTTCTCTCACTCCTATTCCAAAAGCATAGAAATAAAGCAGCCTCTTTATGATAGTAAGGTGTCAAATTCAAATAAAAAAATGTAGTCTCAAATTAAGTGTCAAAAGAAGCCATGTGTAGATTATTTTATAATTTAGAAAATATCAATGTGTATTGCTCTGCATACTCCACATAGGGGTAATGTCTTGATTTAGGGAAAGTAATCTTTAATTGGAATGGAAAATCCCATTCAATATGCTTCAGTTTAATCAATTGACATATCGCGACCATGCCCACAATGTTCCGACAGATGGCCACCATCACGGTACTAAAGCAGCGTCACGGCAACTAATGACGTAAAGTGTCCGTGACGTCAATAAACGGCGCTATTCAGGCTGAGTTGTCATTCTTTTATGCATGTAAATCAAGCATCTGGTCATTTGATGGAACATTGTGGGCGTGGCCAGCAATGGTCAATTAAAACCTATGCATGGAGAAAATTTGAAGATAAACTGAAACCAACAGAAAAAATATGAATGAAAGAGTACAGAGGACACAGGTACAATTCAGCAGAAAATTCTTCTTAGTTTTGATTTTTGCTTTATACAGGCAATTTTAGAGTTTAAGTTAGAGTTTTATTCCAGACAAAGAAGTCACTAGTTAGTTTAGGGGCCAAATTTCCAAATTTTTTCCGTGTTTTTTCAAGCTTCAAAATTCTCATAAATTAGTAGCCATTTTGCCTACCAGAAATGCAAACATAGAATATATCAAGGTCACTATTAAATGTTAACATGTTTTACTTTATAATTGTAGAATGTGTGTCCAGTATATCAGGATCAGAGTCTGAGTCTGAGGATTCTGAGGTGGAGGATGTAACAGCCGGGAAACTACCACATAGTAAACCAATAAATATACCTTCTCGGAGACTACGACAGGAAGTAGATGGTGAGAGTAGTAACGAAAGTGAAACAGACATCAGTGCTTCTGTTAAAGATGAAATGGCTAGAAAATATCCAAAAGTTTATTTTCAGAATGGTGATGGTGAAGTTATCTCCCTTTATAGATGTGTAATCCACCATAAAAAGGTACTTACGTGTTGAATTGTTAATACTGTAGATCACTTTTATTTCGCGAGATATTTATTTTGGCGTAAATTCGCGACTCATCCCATTCGCGAATTCAATTATCATGCGATTATTTCGATTATTTTCAACACACAGATATTTCTATGTTGACATACATATGTTGTATTCAATAAGATTCGGAACGCGAATTCAAATATTCCCGAATAAGGCAAAGATGGCCTTGACGCGAAATTTTCTACTCGCGAAAAATAAGTGATCTACAATACATCTTTTTGTCTCTAGTCTTTAGGAACCTCGTTTTATTTTTAAAAAAAAATAATTTTTAGACATTATCAAAAACAAACATACCAGTCCATGTTCAAGTCACAATGGAAATCAAAGGAACATACAACTGGGGCATCAGATATATTTTGAGTACAGAGACATCATACTTATTATCATTGATTTCATATTATTTTACGCATTATCTTTTTCTCTTATTTATATACATTGTACAATTGTTCTAGTAAGCTTCACTTTTTAAGTAAGCTTCACTTTTCACCTCTCATTGGTCTCGTTGGCATAGTGGGCGTAAAGCATGTGCTTAAGTTTCACAGTGCCCTTCACCGCCTTTGAAACAGAACCTTAAAGTGAGAAAGTTTGTCAGTTCGATTTCCGAAGGTCGGCGGACACTCCAGTTTCCTTCACCATCCATAAACTGACCATTGTCACTCCATTGATTTATCATGTCTATACAAATTAATCTTTATATTTTGTTATACAGTGTCAGCCTTCCAGCCACTCTGAACTGATATCCCTAGCTAAAGATGTTCCTAGTCACATGAACTGGGCGGTGTTTATGGCCAGTGGTGGTCATTTTGCTGGAGTTATATTTAATAAGTAAGTGTTCATGTTTAAAATTGTTTTAAATAATTTGAATATTTAATAGCATTACATGTGCATTAAACCAATAAATTTTAGAATAGACTTAACTTATGTACATTTTATTTCAATAACATTTATGATAAGTTATAAGGTTTGAAAACAAAACATAAATGAGTGAATTTTCCTCACTCGTAAACTCAAGCAATTTTACATATGTTTTTCTTCCTTAACTAATGTAATTTTACAGTGAATCTTTGGCCAAGTGTCTAAAGCATTTGCTTCTAGATTTAAAAGACATCTCACCTCCTAGTTGTGAATCCAACTAAGGTAGATCTTAGTGTGATGAAGCTTGTCAGTTCCATTGCTGAAGATTGTGTTTATTTCTTCAGGCATGCCACCATCTCTGAACTGACCATCTCCAATTAAGTGAAATAGTCTTGATTGGGCGGTAAAACACTCATTCTAGCAATTTTAAATTTTCCAATATAATTTGTATTACATGTATTTTATTCTTTTCAGAAATGAAATAGTTGTTCATAAAACGTTTCATCGTTATGTTGTACGAGCGAAGAGAGGGTCAGCACAGAGTAGCCGTGACAGTCAGGGGAATGCTCCAAAGTCAGCAGGTGCTAGTTTGAGGAGATACAATGAAGCTGCTCTGAAGGAGGTAAATTTACTTACTCTAATGACTTAGGCTTATCTTCCCTCTACTCCTTTTTGCACACAATACTTCATCATGCCATCTAGAGAAATGCTCCAGTCTGCAGGTGCTAGTTTGAGAAGAAATAACGAAGCTGCTTAAAAAGAGGTTAATTGTGACAAGATAAAAGTAGACTGTGATTATGATTTTATGAAATATGGAAGTTAGTTTCACTGAACTTGCTTTCCTTGACAACTTGATTTGCTCTCTATCTAAGATGTCACCACCTTGACCAACATTCAAGGTCACAGTGACCTTAAATAGTAAGACCTTAAAACATCTTTTTTTTCATGAATTAAAAAGGCCTAAAAGCTAGAAGCTTCATATACATGTATAACATCAGGGCATGAAGCTGGTTCACCTGTGTTGGTTTGCTAATTTTCCTTAGAGTTATGGCCCTTTGAATAAATCACAACTAAATTTTCTTGTTTATTAATATGTTTGTATATTTATCATTGTAGGACATTCAGGAACTCATCACCTCCTGGGAAAGTCATATAAGTAAATGTGACTTGATATTTCTGAGAGCTCCAGGGTTCAACAAAAAGATTTTCTTCTCAGGGAAAACTCCACTATTTAAAAAAGACGACACTAGAGTTAGAATGATAC
The DNA here is from genome assembly GCA_021292105.1 of Anadara kagoshimensis. NCBI lineage: Eukaryota > Metazoa > Mollusca > Bivalvia > Arcoida > Arcidae > Anadara > Anadara kagoshimensis. Next base: position 41,688,021 of record CM037872.1, on the reverse strand, counting down.
CATTCCCAACAAAACGACCTACCCATAACGAGGTCAGACGAGTACATGAAATGTTGTCATCTGTCGAGTGTTATGGTAGGTCAAATGAATACAATGAAACTTGGATAACTTAAATGTCAGTTTCTTGAATACCTTTGATAAATCAAAGTAAAAAAATGGCCACTTCTGTTTTTTCCTATACATGTATATAGCACTTTGAGTTTGAATGTAATGGTAAAGTTAGTGTAAACCTCTTGTAATAGATTTTGAATTAATTATGGCAAATGTTTGAGGATTTTATTGGTTGAAAGCAGAAAAAATGTTTGGGTTATTTAGACATTAGATAGATATCAAGCCACTCCCACCATTGTGCTACATAATATAAATACAGATTTACATGTATTAGCAAATATATGAAATGTTTGTCATTTAAAGTGTATATGTTGAATTTATTTTATTGCAGGCGATGAAGCTTTTATCCAAGACAACATTCCAATGTCACCTCCAGTGACCTTCAGTATAGAAACAGGTCACCTTGAGCTGTTACCAGAGGATGTTCAAACATCTCCACAACACAAAAAAATCCGAGACAAATCAAAACTCGGAACATCTCCACTCGCAAATTCTTCCAAATTCATGGAGAACAAGGAAGTTAAAGTGAAAGATAATTTAGATGACATGAAACTAAAAGTTGTCAATAAAGGGCAACAAATAAGTCTTATAGGTATGTCTATCATCAAAAACCAAATCTCTCTCTCTCTCTCATTCGTTATCGCTCTCTCTCTCTCTTGTATCATTTGGATGAATCCTTAAAAACTGATGCCCCATGCTATGGAAGGTGGAAGAACCAACCCTTCCTTCACATTGCTGTGAAGTGAATGCAAAGGTAAAAATGTTTGCCACTTCACCTTTAAATGGTGACATCCAGATATAAGTGAAAAAATCTTGACTTTGATGTAAAACGCAATTAAATCAATCCTACAAATAAATCTCTCTATCTCTCTCTCTCTGTTTCTGTTATTGATTTTTCTTTCTTTAGAATCTGACATATGTCACAGAAGTTATGGCTACACAAACAGGATACAAAACTCTCTTTGCCCATTGCAAAAAGTTCATTCTGTAAAACCTTGTTATAATGCCCTCAATCACTCTACCACCTCACTTATTACCACACTATTTTGAAATTCCAAAGTTCATTTCTTCTCTGTTTTTCTCAATTTATTGCCATATCTCTTTATCATGCCATAATTTGATTGAAAAAGTTGAGGTTATGGATGGAGGTTTTGCTTTACTATAAAATTCTGCAACTCCATGCACCTGTAGCTGGCTTTGTCTAGATATAAGTTAAATAATCTTGACAGGGACGTACAACTCTAGTTCTTTTTCTATTTCTATAATGCTTGATATTGTGGTAACTGATTCTAAACAAGAACTTATTCAAAATTTAATCACAAGCTTCAGCCTTGTCAATTAATAGGAAAACGTTTTAAGTGTATTTCATGGCATAGATGTGCAGGTAAGGGGTAAAGTTGTTTGTTTTAATGGCATAAAGTAGCAAGCAGGGTATTTTGTTGTTATGACAACTCTTATAATGATTATGATTTAACATTCTAGATTCTTTGGTGCAGAATGACAGTTTAACTAATTCCTCAGCGGCATCCACTGCCTCCGAATCGGAACTTGTCATGGAATTTGAGACTTTTAGTACCTCTGACCTTAAAGAGTTTGGTGGAACTAAAAAACCGAAAAGAAAAAAGAAACAGAACAGAAAACGACGACCATCAATCAAACACCAAACTGAACCAGATTCTGACGCACTAGGTAAAGTACTTTTAACTTGTCATATGGCAGAGTTGAACTTTATACATTATTTGAATAATGCTATTTATTTTGATTTTGCTCAAAACTAAAAACCTAAAAATCTACAGTACAGTCAAACCTGTCTAAAAAGGTCACCCAAATGAAGAGTAAAAGTAACCTTTATTTTCAGGTTCAAACAATATGAATAATGGACCATTGGGATATAATTCTACTGACCTTTATAAGCAGATGGCCCTTATACAGAGGTGGCCTTTAAGGCAGGTTGGACTGTAGTTTTTTATCATTTACCTCTTAAAGAACTTTATTTTTACACATTTATTAGTTAAATGGTCACAAATGATATACATTACATTTAAATATACATTTTTTTTCAGTTATTTAAAACTGTTATTTAACCACATTAATAATATTGCTGTTGTTTCTATTTTCACAGCCGAGGAGAGATACCATTTAAAGAACTCCTTATACACAGCATGTAAAGTAGGGGACCTGGACTCACTGAAAAACCTGCTGGCTATATTTACTGTGGAGGACCAATCAGAAAAAGGCTCTAGCCAATCAGATGACGTGTTTCAGTCATCTGTTAACCAATCAGATTCTCTGTTAGCGTCAAGTGTTTCTCAGGCTTCTCAAGCTTCAGTATCACTGAAAGGCGAAGGTCATCACACAGATGATATAGATCAGACTGAAAGAAATTGTGTTCATTCCACTGATTTATTACCAAAAGAAAAAACAAAAAATGATGATGTCATCACATCAATTCCATCAATTGATATTGTGATAGATCGGGCAAAAGGAGATATTGTGTCATGTGAGACACCTAGTGACAAAATTGTAAATAATTCAAAGGGAGATAATGAATCAAGTGGTGTAGTTGGTTCTGGAGATTTTAAAGAAAACAATACAGACAGAAATATAGACTCAAAAGTTGAAAATCCAGTAGATGGAATCTCTAAAGCTGAAAAAAGTAGTTTGAAATTAAACATTGGATCAGAACATTCATCTCCTAGACGATCAAGGTCATCAGTGTCAAATGACCTTATGTCACCATTGGTTACTCTAGACATGTTAAATGAACCAATAGGAGACTCGGAGATAACACTACTTCATGTGGCAGCTAAATCAGGACATAAACAAATAGTTAAAAAGTTATTAGAAATTGGTGCTGATCCAACAAGAAAGTAAGTACATACTTACTGGTCATATAATCATGTATAATGAGTTTGTGGTAAATCTGTTTTAGTTTTATCTTAAGTTTTAGAAACAACAAGAACTCATTTTACAAGTAGTTACTCTCTTACATTACATTCAATTTATCTTTTTAATAACTGTAACTTCAAGCATTGGCTTATGGATGCCTTACTGTCTTATTCAGGTAGGTCTTAGTGAAACAGTTTGTCAGTTCCTTGTTTTCCTCCAACATCTGTCAATATCCCATAACACATCATAACTCCACAATACTTTAATAGAATTATACGTGGAAATATCTTACGATCAATTCAGAATCTAATACTTCTGGTTCAAATATTTAAAAATTACTTATTTTTTGTTTCATAGAGATAAATATGGTAAGCCACCCTACTGTGCTGCTACAGAGAAGGAGATGAGAAATGAGTTCCGCAGATTTATGGCCATATACCCAGATAAATATGATTATGTTGCAGCTCAGGTATGTGTAAAAGGACTAAGGTATACTGTACTGGTAATAAAGATTTGTTTTGAAATTAAGTCGATACTTTAAGATCTAATATGCTTGATTTAAGCCGTCATATGTACCATATTCCGAAGCTACAAAAACTATATACATGTTTATTCTCAAAAATGTAGGATAATTTTCCAAATTTGAATAAATTCACTACAAGATTGGAACATGTACATTACTTCTATGTATCCACACATCATGAGCCTTAGACCTAGTACCAAAACAAGATGTGATGACCCTGGCTATAAAATGTCTTTATTTTTTTGGTTCACGATGTTTATCGCTTTGTTTTGTTCCTATTAACCTAATGTATCAAGTTTGAAATGATTTCAGGTTCCTAGTCCATTAACTGCTGAGATGGAAAGTGAAAAGAAGAAAAAAGATGCAGAAAGGAAGAAAGTACAGAAGAAAGCTAAACAAGAGAAAATGAAGGTTTATATATTTACTTTTACTTAATTACTCTAAGCATTGTTTTATATTTTCCTTTTCATTTAAGGTCTTCTTTCAAATGATGAGATTTGTTTGTCTCAATACAGGAAAAGAGGAAATGCCGACATTGGTCAGGTCCACATGGTTTAATCTGTCAACAGAAGTGTTACATAATAACAAAATAATATAATTTTGAGAGAAATCAGTATCTTAGTAAATTATTTTTTTTAATGTCAGTTATTTTTTGGTATAATACTTATATGAAATAGTTATTGCTCAGTAAATAGTTCTGTGATATAAATAATACACATCACATCTCTCTGCCTATGTTAGAATCATGCTTAGAACAGATTCTAGTGTCAGAAAGTTCCTCACTTCACTTGCTGAAGCTCATGTTTTTTCCCCTTAGCATTCAGGTTTCCTCCACCATTCCAAAACTGATATACAGGTAAGTGAAAAAATCTTGACTGGGGAGTTTAACACTTACTCCATTCCTACACAGGCCTTTGTTATCATTTATCAATTCAGTGTACATGTATTTGGTTTATTATATTTTAACAGGAGCAGAGAGAAGAAGATGAAAAACGTCAGAAAGAGGAAGCAGAAAAGAGAAGATTTTTGTCCTTAAGTGACAGAGAAAAGGTAAATTTTTATTCTGTCTGAGGGTTCTTAAAATAAGCAACTGTATCTACAACTGTATGTAGTTTCCAATACAAAGTTACAAAAAACTGTGGTGTTGTAAATGTTCACAGTTGCTGACTTTATCAAATGAAGTTTTAGTCTCTCATCATGTACATTCAGATATTAATAGGAAGATGTTGATTCACATGTAATACAAAAAATCATAATCACCTAAATGTTTACATGATTAATTTGAATACATATGTGTTGTAAGTGTCTGAAATTGGTATCTGTGCGATCAATGTTGACCTTACCTTAGATGCGTAAATCATGTTAATGATGAAAATGTTGAAGCATATGACTTAATTATTTCTCTTGCTTATTGACAGAGGGCGCTAGCAGCAGAAAGACGATTATTACAACAGAAGGTCGAGGATGGACAAGAAACTCCTGTATTAAGGTATTAGTTATTGATATGAAACATGTTTTGTTGATTTGTTGACTTTGTTTTCTTATAATAATCCAAGTTTTTTGTAAAAATCAAATGGAAGATATTTCTTATGTTTACCCATCTGTCTATCATAAACAAACATACTAATCCATGTCCGAATCACAATCAGTATTTTCTTTCCATACATCGTGCTTTGATTTCTGAAGCCAGTTTTACTAAATGCATAAAAAATAAACTTATAAATGTCAAAACTTCAAACTTAACATATGAATTGTCTGTTTTACTAAAGATGGAATAAATTTTGTTTATAAACATAACTTCTAAATAGGTTAATATTCTTTTATAAAGATGGAGCTGTTCTTCATTGTAACAAAGAGCAAAAAATGTCATATTTTACTTTGTCTTATGTTCTTTGAGTATATACATGAAAGATTTTTGTATTATTATTAGTGCCATCATCAGTCTTGAAAAAATCCTCATTATGAATTAGCAATATGCAACCAAGTAGTTACAGTCATAGACTCAAGATTCAAGATCGTGGTTTCCAGTCCTAACTGCTTTACATGATACATGTGATACATGTATGTCCTTGAGCAAGGCATTTAGTTTCTCATTGGTCCAGTCTACCCACTTGCTAAGTGAATGAGTATTGGCAGATATGCTAGGATTAACTTTCCAATGGACTGATGGACCGATGTCCCATTCAAGGGAGATTATTGTCGTACTTGCAGATGATTCACTGTATGATATATATAATGAGATACTAGTACAAGAAACATTAGAAATAGCATCAAAATCTAAATAATGTGATATTTTCTTTTTGTAGTCGATGTTTCCAGTGTGGGAGTGACATGACGGGGAAGACACCATTTGAATATTATGAGTACAAATTCTGTTCATCAAAATGTTTACAGCAACACAGAAAAATGTCGGCAAAAAGATGACACAAATGAAGCAGATTAGAATACAGAAGATGTTCAGTGGTCCTCCTCAGGACTATACCATACAAATTTCTTCATAGCATAACCTGTGACATCTGAACTAAAAGGAAACTGAAAACTTGTCTGAACCGATATACCAGTGCAAATGGAATCCTAAATAAACAAAAACCTGTCTGTATTTCACTTTATAACTGGGGCATAGGATTAGGGTTTCCGTTTACAGAGGTTGTGCTGGACTAGAAATAGTGAAATAACGAATGTGTTTTTGAAAAAAAAAACTGTTTTAACTGATGATCTCAATCAAAAGATGTGTAATTTTTTTGTATAGAGAATCTTTAGTACCTAGCATAGCAGATTAGTTTTTTCGGGGATAAAATTCCACCTGATCATGTTCATTTATGATATAGTACAGACATAGAATCTTAAACATAGTTATGTACTCTTGATTAATTACAGAACATGAAAGTGTATACCAGTGATTTCAATACTGGTTTATTTACATGCTTGGTAATGTTATAAGGGAGTTCATTTTCTAAGAGAAATGTCTTCTCACAGAGAAGTTTGTGTTTGTTATTTTATTTAAGTGCAGCATAAGTGTTCTAGTTATGTCAATTCTGTTCATGTCAAGAACTATGGATGTATTCATGCTAAAACCAAATTATATTGTCTACTATATGAATGTCTCAACTCAGATGAATTATATTGTCTACTATATGAATGTCTCAGCTCAGATGTACTCAAGTACTACAGCATTATAGTGGTTGTTGTGATTTATCCATTTTATTACCTTTTACTGTAAACCAACTTTTATTCGCATGCGATTAACTTCCGCGGACAAAATAATCGTCAAAGTTAAGCATCGTGAATTTGTTTCGAAAATGGTTTTATTTAAACCAAGTGTTCTGCTGAAGTCCGCATCGCAAAAGTAAATAGTCACGAAATGGTTTTGATAAGAGAATCGCAAAAGTTAATATCTGCGAATAAAATTTGGTTTACAGTAGTAACTATGGTTACATATATACAGTGAAATAGGATGTTTAGAGAAGATATAGTGCCAAATTTTATTTTTTTATTCTGCATCAGAATTTTGTTTTATATACATATGGTATAGTTATATCCTGTTAATATTTTGTGCTGATATTTTATAAACTTTGTATTTATTTTGTATATTGGTGAATTATTTTTTTTCAAACTTTATAATTGATCTCGAACTTTAAGTTGAGTAATGATGTTTTCTCAGTTTTGTTTTCCCTTTGAGAAAGAGAACTGTTCTACATATTTACTTGACTCAGAGATGCCAATCCTATTATGTGTAATTGCAGGTCTGACCGAAATCCGAATGTGTCTGGGTGCATCCCTAACAAAAGAATTGAAAGTTGATCAAAAATATGGTGCATGGTCATGTGAGGTCTTAGAGAAATGGATATACTAGTAGTATAATGTATGTAGTGATTTTTCACCTGCTCCCGGGCACAAAATTAATCCACTACACCCTTAGTCCAACTGTGTAAATCACTATAATTCACAGTGATTACAGATGGATTTGAGTGATTACGAATGAACATTGCAAACCCTCAAACTAAATGGTCGTTTGCAGGTCAGTCCCCTTCTTAGAGGTCAGCGAGAATTCATGTCCAGATGAGGGTCGAACCCCCGGTTGCGGGTCAGTTGGCAGCTCTGTTGACTGTACAAAGTACAGAAGATCATCAAGACCTGAATAGCTACCACATGACCTTGACCTTTCTCAGGGTCACGGTGGCCTTGGCATAGTAAAACCACTTCTGTCTAGCCATGAATAGCTGAAATAATGCTGATACGACTATAAACAATTATTCACTCATGCTTGTATCTTGACCCAAAATGCCTAGAAGAAAAATTTTGTATTTACCATAAGTGCATAAAGTGCTACCAAGTTTGTGAAGTTCAAGGTCACTCAAGGTCAGTAATTTCCCTATGTTTAGTAAAATATTTAAAACGTCTTCTTTTTTATGACTCAAATAGAATAGAAACTTTAATATTTCTTCATAAAGTGCTTCCAAGAGTTGGTCTTCTTTTAAGGTCACAGTGACCTTATACTTGTAAATTCTTATACATCATCTTGTCTTAATTAAAAAGTCCATTTATGTTGCTAGAAGATTGTTTAGGTTCTAAGAGCCCCTTGTTCTACCTTTTCCATTACATACACTTGTGTTTCAAGTTTTGTTCACAATTTGTGCGTTGTTGCAGTCTAATAAAAGGAATGGTTACATAATTCTACAGCGTTACGTGTTATCTCAGTGTACCAGCAGTAAATCTGTTACTTCATTGTGTTTATCCTGTTATGTGTAACTCTGCCTGTGTAGCTTAAATGTTGTGAGTGGTTTTGATACTCGGGGTCAAGCCACACTCTTGATCCTGTGTTAGCATCATCAGCATCAATTTTGAATAACTATTGAACTTTTTTGAAATGATGTTTATAGTGCTAGAACTTCCATTGCTGTGCAAATCAAACTGATAGGTTGTGAGCATGCATGGTTTAGTTTGCTTTGCAGGGCAATGGAAGTTGTAGCACAATAAAGGACATTTTAATGATTTAGTAATAACTCGTTAAATGTAACTTAGTGTGTCTATATTCTGTGATGTCATTGTTGTTAGTTGATACCTGTTATGTGTAACTCAGTGTAACATACATACTCAGTGTGTCTATATTCTGTGATGTCATTGTTGTTAGTTAATACCTGTTATGTGCTCCTCTGTACTGTGATGATGTTCATGTTTTTACTGTTAGCTCAAATAAAATATTGTTAACACTTAATTGTTACTGCTTTGTATGTTGAAAAGTCCTAGTGGTACTGTTACGTAAGGCAAGTGGGTTGAAATACACGTACTGCATAAAAATATTCTTAGAAAGGTTTCTTCAGCTTGCACCTTAGTTGTGAAAAAAGTTATTTATTAGAAAAGTCTTTCATTTGAAAGCAGACTTTAGGTTTCCTTTCTCAATTGTGGTTAAAGACACGTTAAAAAAGTCATCCATGACTACCAAAAGAGGAGTTTCTACAGGCAACATAAAGAAGGCTAAGCAGAATAAATGTGTTTGTAATTGTCATGATAGAGCAGCTGAATCGTGAACTCGGATGACTCGTGTGGCAGGTGTAACATTGGGTGTTTACCCTTCTGGAGACCCCGGCTCACTTGCCAGTTTTCAAAGTTTATACTTTTGTTCTTTGTGTTAATTGTGATTTGAACATGGACTGGTATGTTTGATTTGATATAAGTATTGTGTTTTGTACAATCTCTTTGTTCACTGAAATTTACTGTCTGGTAAAAATTTCTGCAACCATACCAATAGCTGGTGATGTCTCGATATGAGTGAAATATTGACTGGGACGTAAAACCCCATTCAATCAATCAACAACCGTTTTTCACATTTCTGTGACAAATAATTTTACATATAATTTAATAGGTGTGTGTGTGTGTGTGTGAAACCATAGATCTATGTCCAAACCATGAATCGGTACCAATTATTTAAATAAAATCCAATTAAATCTTCATTTATCTCCGATATGTAGGTTATTTTAATATGACGGTACTGATAGTCGTTATTTAGGTAGGTGGTTAAGTTGATCGGTGTATGTATTTATTGCTAAGATTTTAGTTGACAAAACAGGCAAGAGTACCACACGATGATCCATTCCTGTCTAAATAATAACTACCTTAGTTGCTTTTTGGAAAAAAGGGTTGGATATACATTTTCAATGTTAAGGAATCATTTACACACATATTCATTCATTCAACAATTTTTGAACAGTTTGTAAAATAAATTTTGTATTTCGTTTTGAAGATTTAGTAAGAATTATAATCCGCGCTCGCACGGATGTGTGTGTGCGAGAGAGAGAGAGAGAATTAAGTTTGTGTGTGTGTGTGAGAGAGAGAGAGAGAGAGAGAGAGAGAGAGAGAGAGAGAGAATTAAGTTTAAAATTTAAAACTCGGCGTTGACACTTGACTTATCAGATAAATACGTGAGTTACACGCGTGCTGTTACAGTTGACACGTGTGAGAATGCACACATGTGTATGTATGTGAAGTGTATTGTGATTTAAGCATCTGTTTGAGCTTTATACTTCAAGAACAGATTATAACGGACCCTAAATATGTATAGTACAGACCTGTCGAAAGTTAAACACCGAGCTAACGAATAGGAGTCCAAGCTCGGATGTCGAGTGGCTGAGATCTGGATAGTTACCGAAAATAGCCGCAAAGGGACAGGTCCCGGTTTCACAATCATTCCTTAGCTAAGATTTTCCTTAACTTAAATCTTGCAAAATTTCAAAACTTTCTAATTTTGTTAATTTTCAAGATATTCAGGAAATTAAGGTGTCATTTTTACGGTCACTTCTAGATTATAACATTTGCATTTCGTTTTTACAAAAATATTCATCAGTATTTTCAAAAAGTGATTACCAAAATTTGCTAAATTTAAGTTAAGGAAAATCTTAGCTAAGGAATGATCGTGAAACCGGGGCCTGATAGCATTGTCGAGATATAGCTAACGAGGGGGCCAATATGAGCTGCCGAGTCGACACTAATCTGTTAATTGTTAAGATATGAGGCAATTTAATTGGTCATTTTAAAGATTATTTCCAGCTTATGACATCTGCATTTAGTTTTAACAAAAATATTTATTCGTGGTTCCAAAAAGAGCTTGCCAAAATTTGCTAAATTTAAGTTAAGGAAAATTTTAGTTAAGGAATGATTGTGAAACCGGGACCAGATCTAAGATTGTCTTAGGTAATATTAATACGAGGTAAAATATTTATGAAGTTAAACCTTTCTATAAAGACCATTAAAGACAGTGGCGGATTTAAGGGGGGGGTTGTACCCCCCCCCCCTTAAATCCGCCACTGTCTTTAATGGGTTGCACCCCCCCCCCTTTGAAAAATTAAAAAAAGAGAGATAGAGGGAGAGAGAGCTATGTGACCCCCATATGTTTATATAATAACCCATTTTTGTATACGCGTAGACCCCTCGTCTCTGGAAGCTCGCGCCTTCGGCGCTCGCACCTAGCATTGATATAATTCTCAACCCCCCCCCCCTTTAAAAAATCCTGGATCCGCCCTTGAAAGACTCTTTCACTTTGTGGTTTAATAATGGTCAGTGTAGGTGGTTTTAAAATTCTATTTTAAATAAAGCAGTGGTTTCAGACTTAGTATCACTATGACCGAAACCTTTGCTTTTTACCTATGTGACATAAACTGTATAATGTGATGCTTTTAGCCAATGAATAATCCGAAGCACTTGGGGTAACTATACTTAGTAGTGATATTAAATTAAGAAAGTACAGTCAAACCTGCTTTAAAGGCCACTTCTGTATACAGAGTCACCTGCTTTCAAAGCTAGTTAATTTTTATCCTAATTTCTCTCTATTAATGTTATTTGAACCTATATAAAGCCAGTAACTGTTAACTAGTTCTCTAGGGTAGCCTTTATAGACAGGTTTGACTGTATTGTATTCACAAATTGGCACTTGGAATAATTTCCACATGGAGAAAGCTTCACTTTGATCGAACCCTTTTCTTTCCGCCTCAATGAATTTTACTCTTTAATGATATCTTAAGTCAGAAATCGGAGACACTGAGGGTAAGTGTACTTCGTAGTGACTTTGCCTAGAGATAGTGATACTAAATGCCATTTCGATATTTTCCTCACAATACAAGCTTCATTTTGCGAGACTAATAGGACAAACTTCATTTTGCAAGCTTCAATTAGGCTGAACGCTTTACTTATATGCTCTGATATGTGCTTAGTTTGATGCTTTTGTAGCGTACGTTCCTTGGGTATAATCTAGGGCAAGCATACTTATTTTTTCGCTGATATGCAATAAACTATGTTATGATATGTGCTTAGTTTGATGCTTAAGTCAATGTGCTCGAGTCCCAGAGGGTAACCGTATGTATACAACTGTAGTGACATTGCCAGACATAGTATTATCAATCAGCAATACATTTATTATCTGATTGTGATATAAATGCGGTTGGTTGGATGTAATATTATCAAACATGTCCGAATCACAATCCGGAAGCAAAGTAAAAACTTTGGGACTGACAAGTTAGATACTTGAACTTTCATCAGGGAAGTGAGGTCGGTGCTCAAATGAAACCAAAATACAATTGAATGTTGAACATGTAATCAATGTACTTCACTGAAGTGTCTAATGTTGCTTTATGTTGTATCGGCAGTTTCAGAATTCCTTAGTTAAGACAATAAAAAGCGTATTACAGTAGGTAAACCCCAAAGACTCCTGGCCCCGGTTTCACAATCATACCTTAGCTAAGATTTTCCTTAACGTAAATCTTGCAAATTTTCAAATCTTTATAATTTTGGTAATTTTCAAAATATTCAGAAATTTAAGGTGTCTTTTTTAAGATCACTTCTATATTAAAACATTTCGTTTTGACAAAAATATTTACCAGTAGTTCCAAAAAGAGATTACAAACATTTGCTAAATTTAAGTTAAGGGAAATGTTAGCTAAGGAATGTTTTTGAAACCGGGGCCTGGATCTATTTTTTGTCGCATACACACCGCAAAGAGTTGCATTACTGTACTTTCACATATAACTTGTGGTAATACGACATAGGTTAGGTAAGTCTCTGCTTAGCTAGGAACAAATCAGTTTTCGTCATTGTGCTTATTTACTTAAATTGGACAGAAAACTTGATAAAACACAACCCATATTTCGGGACAGAGTGGTTAAGACGTTAGCATTCAACCCGAGATGCTCCCAGGCTTTGGGTTCGATCCTGGTAGACACCAAGCGAGAATGGATTCCCCTTGCCGTAGGTCCTTGCTGGTTGGCTCGTTACTACTATAATTGACTGGGTGGTCTGTGATGTTTATGTGCAACATTCGGGTTAGTGAACTAGCACTATAAAGGTCGCCATTAGTGCGCACCACCATGGCAGTGCAGATCAGAAACACTTACACAAACTCCACCCCACATTGTTTTTGTGTTTAGATTTGATTAATCCTTGAGATTTTTCAGAAATGTCTCGCCACGAATAGATAAAAAAATTGCTGATTTTTCACCTAAAGTATATTTCATCTATTTGTATGTTCGTCATGTAAGTTTGCAACTATATTCAGGCATAACCAGATCACATTGACATATTTTGTCCCAGACCGTTATCCTGTATTATCTTAATACCTGTACAATTCCCTCTACCTGCCGTACAGGTAAGGACAGGTGTGAAATTCCCAGCTTCCCCCAGAAAGATAAATACACCGAGACTGTGTGGTTTAACGTTCAGTGTTAACGGGACTTCAGGGTAGACTAACACATGGTCCCCCAACATTGTACTACAGGGTAGATGTAACTCCTCAACACTGGACTACAGAGTAGATGCAGTAAGATGCCGGGTCTGTCGTAAGTACCTAAACATTTTTAGAAATATGACAAAATAATTTTAATTTGGAGAAAATGTAAAAAATACAATTATTAAAATATTTTTTTCTATACATTTTGCCAGCATTATAATTCAAATACATTTATTTATAATTATGCGTAGAGAGTATATTTTTTCTACTTGTGGTGTACACTCTATCTAATTTCCATATGGAATTCAGTTCATGAAAATTCAGTACCACGTGTCTTGAATTTTTTAATGATCGTTAAAGCACGTTTTTAAACATTAATTTGCATCTTTACAAAAAAATTCCGTCCCGAACTTTTGACCAATAGGAGACGGATTTTTTTAATAAAATAAAAGGCAAAAAATTCCTAAAATGGTTAATTTGTCATTATCTAGTACATTTTGTATTCCTTTTACAATATGGATGTTGAAAAGAATTAGATAGGACTTAAGAGAGCCTTTTTCAAGTAACAGTTTAATTTTCCTGCCAATTTTTCAAGAAAAAAATACATTTTAAGATTTTCGACATTTTCCTAAAACAAGAAAATTAAAAACTTTAAATTAAAAGAAAATAAGAAGTGATGTCGTGTGAAAGCACTTAACATCACGCAATTTTCTATGATAAATTTTCCCGCTTTGAAAAGTCTTTGAACGTTTTCATTAGCTCTTGTAGGCATCACAGATACATAAAAAAATGTACGTCGTAACCGCTAAATAATATGGATCTATCGCTTACTTTTAAAATCATTTTTTCACTTGAATTCGTCCTCATCAGAATTGGACAGGTGTATTTATAAAAATCAATAATTTTAAGAAGTAGATTGTTTATTTTAAAACTCCATAATACGATAATATTTATCTTAAATGAGATAGGGAGGGATACTGAGATAGGGGAGGGATAAATACTAAATTATACAGCGTTATAATATCGATCGATTAAACTAAAACAAACAGCTACTTCTCACAAATTACTTCAAATTATCTTCTTAAGAAGTTCTTACATCCGCCGTTGGGGGGGGGGGGGTTGTTCAGTGTATTCTGAAACCTTTCTTAGTTGCAGAACAGCATACGCTTTTGGGACTATGGGGGACCACTGTTTAACTCCTTTTTGCAAGATTTTGACAACTGGCTACCAGACAGAGGCTGAAAAAAAGAAATAAATAACAATCAAATACCCATACATATATATACATGTTAAACACTTGCATAACCACATACATGTACTATACTAAAACGTGTAGGATTTCTCTTTTGTACTTCAATCCATTTCATTTTATAATATCATCTATGTTAAATATTTTAAAATTATTTTTGCACAAAATTGTTCAAAATGACTTGATTTTGTCACTTTAGATTTTTTCAGTCAAAATGATAAAAATTGAAGTGACATTTGCTACTTTTGAATGCATTATTTTATAAACATTCAATACTTTCAGAATGCAATATTTTATTTAAAAAAAAATAAAAGTAGCCAATGACAGAGGGGTACACTGGACCCCCTTCCCCCTTCCCCAATAATTACATGTATATAGCTCTGATAAAGGTTTTATCCATCCACAGTTTTTTTTCAATCCTTTTTCTACTTCCTTGTTGTCTACAGAAGTATAAGATGTCTGTACTTGTGTTGTCTACAGAACTATAAGATGTCTGTACTTGTGATGTCTACAGAAGTATAAGATGTCTGTACTTGTGTTGTCTACAGAAGTATAAGATGTCTGTACTTGTGTTGTCTACAGAAGTATAAGATGTCTGTACTTGTGTTGTCTACAGAAGTATAAGATGTCTGTACTTGTGTTGTCTACAGAAGTATAAGATGTCTGTACTTGTGTTGTCTACAGAAGTATAAGATGTCTGTACTTGTCAGGACAGCTTCAGTTCATATTATTACCACTCATGATTCTGTTCATGTTATGAATACATTAAAATGTAATTCTGTATTATCAATGAATTTGTAACCAGACCAGTTTTACAATTCATAATCCTCTCTCTCTCTCTCTCTCTCTCCTCTCTCTCTCTCTCTGTATTTCATATTTTAATTCAGATTCTTATTTCTACATTTTCTTATCTATATTCTGTTTATCTTGTGCATTTTGATTTATTATTTCACTTGTTTATATTTTTTTATTTATTCTACCACTAGTATTGAATTTGTTACCACTGAATTGAGCACTTTTACAATTCATAATTCACACACACACACCACACACACACACACACACACACACTCTCTCTCTCTCTCTGTTTCATATATTGCTACATGTATATCTTTCTATTTGCTATTCCTTTTAATTTATTACATTTATTTCTATATATTCATTTATTCATTTTATTCTATATCACTACTAGTATTATTATTTCAGACAATATACTGATCATTATGTTGTAGTTGACCCGAGCCGACCGTAGCAAGGCTTCAATCAAACCGTTTTGTTCGTTCGGCTCGCGTTATCTACAATGTAATTACTACATAGAGTGTATTTGTGTGGTGATATATGATGGGCTTCATCACACTTCTCATCAGCAGATTTAATTTCAAACTGTTTTTGATTGAGCATCGTCATACTGTACAGACCTGCCGAAAGTTTAACATTGAGCTAACCAATCCGCAGCTCATTTCGGTGGATCATCTGTTTTGAAACACCAGTAAAATTTTATCCGTATATATCTTTATTCATGTTTTGGAACCTGTATATAAGGGTCATCTGCCCATAAAGTACACTTTTACTGGTTCCATTAGGTGGTCTTTATAGACAGGTTAGACTGAGTCTCGAGAGCCCTTCGGCTGTTGTTATCTAGATCTCTCGGTAAAGCTTGTACACTTTTTCGTTAGCTCAGTGTTTACCTCAGTGTTAAACTTTTGAAAGGTACTTGTGGGCAATACAATTGTCTTGATCTTGTATTTGCTTTCTTTTTTATTCGTTTTGTTTGACAGATATAGTGCTTCAAGTTGGACCTTGACAGATATAGTGCTTCAAGTTGGACCTTGACAGATATAGTGCTTCAAGTTGGACCTTGACAGATATAGTGCTTCAAGTTGGACCTAGCCGTTTGATCTTTAATTTGAATATATATTCAAAAATACATATATGTTGTGTAATTAAGGGACTGTATAAAGTTGATATATAAGGATAGATAATAGTAATACCGGGTACCGGGTGTTTACTTGTAATGACACATTCTGTCTTGCCTAAATGACAGTTTATTAGCCCAATCTTATATTCAAATTAAAGGTCAAACGGCCAGGTCAAACTTGACGCAGTTAATACTTTGTACATGTTTGTATTTGCGTATTACAAGTGTCTTTTCCTTGCAATAGATGTGTACTGCCGTTTTACAGTAATGTTATATATAATGCTGAATACTGACCCGAGCTAAACGTAACAATGCGTTATTTCATCAGTTTTGTTCGTTCGGCTCGCGTTATCAAAACAGCAGTTTACTTCAGACAAACATAGATAGACTGAAAGAAGAAAATCTCAACACGGAAAACGTCAAAACAGCATGGAGAAGGCAAGAGAGAGAGAGAGAGAATAATGTGGGGACAAATCTTGTTTCCAGATCTACGGTAGGTAAGTTGAAATGCTATAAAACGTTTTTTACACAATAGAGTAGTAAGGTTAGATAGGGACATTTAATTCACAGTCAATACAAAAATGTCCCCACATTTAAATGTTGAAAATTTCATCACATTGTAGGTAAAAGACTAACATATTTCTTATCAGCCTCACATTTTCCCAGCTATTCATCTCACTTGCCCCTACTTTATACTGTTAAAATATCCAAAGACAGAATTTACTATGCGACAATATGTTAAGACGTTGTCATCATGGTGGTGCCTCATTATACCCTCGCTTAAAAAGTGGAGGGTATATAGTGATAGGGGTGTCCGTCCGTCCTTCCATTACACCTTAGGGTACCTATCTCTTATCCGAAATTCCTCCTAAACCCTTCAATGGATTTTCATGAAACTTTCACACAATCTTTGTGATATAATGTAGATGTGCACCTCCTATTTAAAAATTTGATCCGATGGATTTTTGGGAGCGGGGGTATTTTTTGTGAGCTTGTGGCTCACAGTTTTTCTAGTTTCTTAACTAGCTGCTCTTACATAATACTAATTAAGACGTTTGATGGACCAACACCAATAATGTATACCAAATAGCTTAACATTTATGGTTCGATTGGAGATGTTCATAAATTATATTATTTATTCAACGCATGGACTAGTTGTGGGAAACAAATAAAATGCATTTAACAACAATCATTTAAGGAACATGTTTGTAAAAAATCAACTAAATTCCTTTGAATGGTCATATTGTAGCATGGAAGACACGACACTGTACACGCGCCTTTCATTGAAGTCAATAAGAGTTATCTCCCATTTACTGTTAATATTTATTTTCCCGCCATTTCAAACCAATGGTCAGCGTACACTACACTACAACAAGGCTGTAATATCGCGTTTATCCCTCCGTTAAAAAACAAAATCAATGGTTTATATACACTTTTTGGTGTCCTGAGCTATATAAGAAGAACAAATGTAATTTGTAGGCCATCTCCAGAATTTTAGAAAGGCCAGGATTGATTGACTTTCATCAATACTGAGACGTCACCAACTAAAGGTGATGTGTCAGAAACGGGACATCGAGTTTTAAGGTCTCGACCGAGGGACCCACCGACCTTCATTTCTAAAATGCAGAGTGCTTGGCGAAAGAACAGTCACTGCCCATTTTTAAGTCTTGGTCAGACCCACCGGGCTGCGATTCGAACCCACGCCCATTAAAAAGGAAGCAAGCATTCTACCAACCGAGCTACCATAGTGGTCAATTCTAGTAAGGAAGGATGTGCGGGTTCAGAAACTATAATAGGGATCCGGAGACAAACCCCCTCGTACAAAGACTGATGCAATCATTGACCACAATGCAGTGGTTAAATATTATTCCATTAAAAATTATAAATCATCTACCTATGTAGTCCGACTAATCAGACCACTAAACCCCCATTTTAATTTTTGACTTTTTGGAGGTTTGTGGTCTGACAGCTTCCATTATTGAATTCTTGAAATTTCTGGCGAAAACGGCAGAAACGAAAACACGCTTCGATAACTTCCAGTATTTCCTTACTTCGCTCTTGCTGACAACATGGAACACTTCCTAAAACATTATTCTACCGATCCATGCTTAATTTTTAATTAAAATCCATCGATATCGGTAGAAATACAAGGTTTTCTGATGTCTTTTCAGCTCTCTGTCACTTTCGCATCGTGAAGACATTACTAATCTGCATTTACCAATCAGATCGCGTGTTGCATTTGGATGGTGAAACTCGCAGTTCTATCTTTAGAAAGCACATGGCGATGTTTATTTACATGAGTAATTCACGTTATTAATGGTGTTTTACACTGTGATTTACATGACATTTAAATACTTTACAAAAGTTAACATTAAAATGTAGGCAAAACATTTAGAGATATAACTGTCAGATTTATATGTAGACTTTCAAATGGAGTAGCATCTTCTCTGTATATTTTAAAAATAGGATATAATAGCTTGTAGATTTAGAAGTGAGTAACGGTTACCTTTGAAATTTATTGCTTTTTATTTAGTTCTTCGATCCACATCAGCATTTGTAGTTGACACGGCGCTGGTAGTGAATAACATGATCGTAATGCGAATTTTAAGCTACTTTTACATGGACGGGCTTAGCTACATCGGACAAAATTACACCGTTTTTCTGTGTTTTCCGTTTGAACATTTTATTTAGATTTTAAATTATGTCCGAAAATTGAATGCCAACTTAAAGAATATTTATCTGGGAACAAAATGACACCAAGATCACGATGATCGGACACAAATTAAAAAAGTAATGTAGAGTTTTGTCGGAGCACCTACAAGTGAAAGATCTGATTCGTTGTTCCCCTTTACTCTTTTTTATATACTTATCGGTATTTTTTAAATTTTATTATGAAACTGGCCCCTGTGTTCTTGACCCCTCTCATCTTTTTCTAGTATCTGGAAATATTATTCCAGTAATTTTGGAATTTTTTTAGCATATCTATGTATATATGTATGTTCATGCAAAATACAGTTAAAAATTAAACCCTATGACAAAATTTACAGTGGTGGTCACAATGGTTCGCCAGTGTATCACGTGAGACCCCATGCGGAACAATTATTTTCCATTGGAGATGGCCATGGAATCGCTTCAGTTTACGTTTTCCCGTAAAATGACATTATTACTACCTCGAATCACAAGACATAACGAACTACTGTATTACGCAACGTTAATTATATATGTGTAAAATAATCTAATTATTTAATTGTTGTCAGCGGTTTGCTGCAGATGTTATTTATATATAAGCATGATCTTGTCTTTGTGACAGACATCCCGTACTACCACACACATAGTAACATTTCTATAAATAAGTATATGTGTTTTAGTTTATAATTAATTGACTTATTTTGATGATGTTTAACCAGTTAGTAACAAGCCACATAATAAATTATAAAGTAACGTAAATATATGTAGGTGGTATGTACATTTCAAATAGTCGACAACGAAATTTTACAATGCTTGGTCTGTATGTTGAACAGATTGGTATGCTGCGAGATTCATGTAAGGGTTTGAACTGTCAAATATAATATGTCTGCCACAGTAGTCACCCGGTTCAGCATTGTCATGTGCTACTTTTGAATTTTTATGAAATAACGCATTTAAAAGTAGTACATGACAATTTATGCTACTTTTGAATGCGTTATTTTATAAAAAAAAAAATCAAAAGTAGCCAGCATCTATAAACGTTTCCAGGGATATTTTAGGGCCTTAGTCATTTTCTTGACCGTCCAAAAAGTCCTCTATTGAATGCATGACGTCATCATCTGACTGAAAGTGGATACCGGAAATGGAAATTTACAGAAATAGGAGCGAAATCAGGCTTATAAGAAGGATGCTCCATCAATTTAAAGTCAAAATCCCCAATGACAGTCATGGAAACGACAATCTTTTTTAACGGAGACGTTGTCCTGTCATGTGCTACTTTTGAATTTTTATGAAATAATACTAGATTTCCACTGCGTTTACTGTAACTGCCTCAGAAGTGATGCATAGTATGTGTCTTTAATTGTTTGTCTCTTTTGGAGATAATTTGCCACCAGAATGTTATCCGGGCCTCAGAAAATAGAGGCTGTAACCTTTCCAGCTGATGGAACACTCACTTGCCTTGTTTACTTTAGAGTGCTACCTCTTCGATTATAATTTCACCAAATAACACTAGCCAGCCGTCGGGTACACGACTTTCAATAGTAAGAGAATAGTAGGACTGATAAGGTACCTTGATGCTAACACCCGTCTTTAATACAAGGACCATCCCATGGCCCAACGAGCAATGATAAATTATAGTTGACTTTTCGGGTAAAACCTAACACATTAATATCATCAGTGCAGCACATTGTGTTGGCTAACCGACAACACGGAAACTTTATTACATAACGCAAAACCTTGTTTTATTACATTACACGTCGTTTTTATTACATAACAAGGTGTTATTACATTACACAAAAACATTTTTACACTACAGGGTTGGTATTACATTATTTGGCATTTATTACACTACAGGGTTGGTATTACATTACTTGGCATTTATTACATAAATACGTCTACATCGTGTGGGCTGTCCTTCAGCGAAGACTTACCCTACCATAGTAGTCAGTTCACTTGGGTTGATGATGTTCTCAGCTTGACAATCAGGTTTTCTCCATCACCCCAGAACTTACCGCCTCCGTAAAACGAAATAATTTTAGTTGGGGAATAAAACAACATTACTACAATACTTTTTACAATCATTAAATTTTATTTTGACGCAAATTTACGATTAAATCCACAGTGTACCATCGAGTCAGTAACTTGTTGTATTACGATTAAATCCACAGTGTACCATCGAGTTAGTAACTTGTTGTTGTATGACAAATAAAATGTTGTTAAAATATGAATATATAAGCTGTATTTCATATTAGGTGTTTACATTAAATATTCAACCCTCTTTAATGGCTGTCAATCTAAATTTAATCCTGCACTCTCAGTTAAATAAATGTCATTCTATTTATGAACAATAAATGTCTGATTATTATGGTAATGCTTTATAAATATCTGTCCTCTTAAAGGGAGTCCGTCTCAACTGGTTTGACCTCGAGGTTTAAAATTTCTTACTGTAATAATTTGTTCTGGCTGTAAGTTTAATCTCTCTCTCTCTCTCTCTCTCTCTCTCTCTCTTAATCTTGAACATAAAGTTTTCTGGGCGTCGTCCAAGCTGAGGAGCCAACAGGTACCAAGCGAACAACAAACAAACATTTAACATTTAAGCTATAACTACTTCAGTACAGCATTTTATGTATACAACACTTATGTTTAATGTTTAAACCTACACTTTTATCAGTAATGTATTATATATATATACAGCTAAATAAGAAGTTATTAACATTATTATAAATAAACCGGAAGCGGAAATATTGATACCGCCATTATTAGTGTGGTGTTTCCGGTTTAACACGGAATATTTCACTTCATTAAGCGGCGTCCTCCATAAAAAATAATTAGACAGAGATTTATTTGAAATACCACTAGAACACTGAAAATTATCTGTGACGAACCATATATTGTCGTCGTTATCCAACCATAACGATTGTATCCACCTGAAATTAGACACGACTGATGATTGAGTTTCCATGGTAACCATACTAAAACCATCTTGCTTTTTTGCATCAATACCCACTGACCACTTGTATATATGTCCAGTTTCATAACTAGAATAATAAAGCTGATTGTCTCGACCATAGGTCAGTCCAATACCACGTGACAGTTTATAACCAGCCTCGTGCAACGAAGAAGCAAAGGTTATACTATTTGAAAACTGATTTCTTAATATGGACGTTTGTATTTGGTAAATGGTCAAACCTCCGGCTGTACAGTAGTAAATAAACTCATTATCAGACGAAATAGTCACAGAACTGATACCGAATTTCATCATTGCAGCTGTAGAATTGCACACTGTGATGTTTGGGTTTATTATTTCCTGTTCCGGTTCCATAGACGGGTGTGTAAAGTAATACGATTTGTCTAAGTTCCGGTTGTACGCTATCATCTTGTAGTCTAAAGCGTCTGTTATGTATGCGTATGTTTCATTGCCTTGATGGTCTAACACAATATCATTAAGAAAGACTGACCTTTGACCTATAACAATGGTCGGGAACACGTGACGGTGAACTTCTTTATTATTGTCAATATCGTATATAAGAATTTTTGACGAACACTTTCCGGAAGTAGAATCCTGCGCAGACGTATCTACTATCCACATAAAACCAGTTTCCGGGTCAATGGCAATGCTCGATACAAAAATTAGGTCATCACAATTCCGTTTGACGTAATAATCCCAGTTAGGGTACGGTTTTAATTCTGGTGTTTTTGATGACGCGTTTATTATTGCCAATGTGAAAGGGACTTCTTTGTCTGGCGTATTTATAGTAATAAATGTATAATGTTTATATGTTGTGACACTCTCTAAAATATTTTTAATCTCCAAAAGTTCTCCAGTGTTTTGCAAGCTCTCTGATGGCCATTGGAATCTGAATTCATCCCACGTGTAAATTATTTCCGGCTTTAACAATCCAAAAACTTCGCAAGTAAATAATAAACACAGAATCACATTTGGGAAATTAACCGTCAAAACGACCGCCATTGTATTTCTGTTCCGTTAACTTCTTCCCTGGATAGGAACACCTCAATTTGAATTTTTATAACTTGTAGTGGACTTAACAGAAACCATGCATCAGCAACAGAATCGCCAATCAAAAATACATTTAGTCCACGGAACACTGTTAGCATAAGATGTCCAGTAACAGAATCTTCGATCTCTATATAATGCAATGCGTCCGTTGGAACGCTGGTATCAGTGTCAACAGACACGGCCGTCCTAAAGTTTACAGTTTATAATTATTAACACACAGTGTTATATGTAGTCTTTATACGTACATACATGCAGCGTTACATCTCTCCTTTTAAAAAAACACAATGTTTACGTTTAAAACATATTAAAGACTACAGAGATCTGATGATGTACTGTTATTATCACCACTAACAGTTACATTACACACGTGTATAAACCTATCATATAACCTTACATAGAAAATACTGGGAGTAACAAAATTACAAATTTTACCTGGATTTTCAGATGTCACAGATATTTCGGTAATAACAAATAAATACACGTTTTAAACACACCAGGTAGGAGTTAACAATAAAACCTAGATCGGTGATATACTTCATCTATAGACAATCATATACTACGTTACTACCCAACCGATAGGTAGAAAATTTAAATAAATGTGGTAAAATTTAAATACACTTTATATGGGTACGGTGGCCTATAAGGACCGAGGCAATAGTGTTAATACTAGATTTCCTAGCACTTTTTATATCGGGGCAAAAGTTCAAGAAATGTCTAAATATAAAAATGCAATTCGTCTTAAATCATTTAAAGTTTTAGTCCGGCGTCTTGTTTCCACTTTAAAATTTTCCAGGTAGAAATAACATATCTGTCATCGCTAGTTTATGATAGCGACCGACCTGTATTGGCTGTCGTAGATATGGGATTTTACCTGTAATATTGCTATGTTATATACAAGGTGATTGAACTTTTATTAATAAAACCATTTTATCAACCCATTTATCCCCAGGAATGTGTAGAAATGTTCCAAAAATCGAGCGATGGAACGTACCGAACTACCAATAATAATAGATAATGTCATATACGGTAAAGCATGTAAAATTCATTTGTAGGTTTTGTTGGACCCGCCCATATGTAAAATTTAGTATGAAAATTATAATTCAATTTAAAATCGTTTTCCACCTGTTCTAAAATTTTAGAATTTTTTAACACTGGTACGACGATTTAAGTCAATTAATTGGTTATTTAATTTACTGTATTGAAATTTGCTAAAACAGCAGAGTCTTTGTTTCCGTGAATATTTGTACATTATTATTATTATTATTATTATTTGCCTTTTCATACAATAACTATCTTTTTGTGCATTTTTTTCTCCCTCAACTGGTTCAAATTACGAGCGCCTGAAGAAAAATTATTATAGAAAAAAACATTATTTTCAAAAGAACTTAAATTAATTTTTTATGTCCTTACTGTATAACCGTTCAGTTGCTGTTGTTGAATGTTGCGTAACGTCTATCAGCAATTTTTCAGCTATTCGCTACGAGAACTACTTTATTAAACTCTATGGATTAATCTATGATCAATTTAGTGAATGCATGTGGAATGCTAGTGTGTTTGATGGTCTGCCTTGTACCAGTGCGCACTCGGGGCGACTTAAGGTGCTAGTTCACCCAGTCATTACACCGCAGACAGGCATGCCAGTCCCCCAGACACATTATACGGACACCGGGAGAACCAGTAAAGGCCAACAGCAAGAAAAATTCACTTTCCCACATGTGAGCTGGACCCGAACTTGCAGCAGCGAGAGACCCTGGATTTGTAGATTGACGTTGGATTCGGTAATGTTTTGAAATATTTTGTAATTTTTGTTACTACTATAACAAAGCCATAAGAGATGAGAAGATTTACATTTGTTCCTTCAGTCAATTTCAAATTGCTGGGGTTTACCCTATGTCGATGGGGGCTCCGGAATTTCATCCCAGGACTATAGGCGACTCGAGACATGATAATATGTGCTTTTATGTCTTTGGAATGAAAATTAATTATCAGTTGTCAATTAAAACAATGACTTAACAAAATTAATCTGTCACCTAATGAACTGTCACCTAATCATTAATGTAGGATGGACTGTCACCTAATGAACTGTCACCTAATCATTAATGTAGGATGAACTGTCACCTAATCATTAATGTAGGATGAACTGTCACCTAATCATTAATGTAGGATGAACTGTCACCTAATCATTAATGTAGGATGAACTGTCACCTAATGAACTGTCACCTAATCATTAATGTAGGATGAACTGTCACCTAATCATTAATGTAGGATGGACTGTCACCTAATCATTAATGTAGGATGAACTGTCACCTAATCATTAATGTAGGATGAACTGTCACCTAATCATTAATGTAGGATGGACTGTCACCTAATCATTAATGTAGGATGGACTGTCACCTAATCATTAATGTAGGATGAACTGTCACCTAATCATTAATGTAGGATGAACTGTCACCTGATGAACTGTCACCTAATCATTAATGTAGGATGGACTGTCACCTTATCATTAATGTAGGATGAACTGTCACCTAATCATTAATGTAGGATGGACTGTCACCTAATCATTAATGTAGGATGAACTGTCACCTAATGAACTGTCACCTAATCATTAATGTAGGATGAACTGTCACCTAATCATTAATGTAGGATGGACTGTCACCTAATGAACTGTCACCTAATCATTAATGTAGGATGAACTGTCACCTAATCATTAGTGTAGGATGAACTGTCACCTAATGAACTGTCACCTAATCATTAATGTAGGATGAACTGTCACCTAATCATTAATGTAGGATGAACTGTCACCTAATGAACTGTCACCTAATCATTAATGTAGGATGAACTGTCACCTAATGAACTGTCACCTAATGAACTGTCACCTAATCATTAATGTAGGATGAACTGTCACCTAATGAACTGTCACCTAATCATTAATGTAGGATGAACTGTCACCTAATCATTAATGTAGGATGAACTGTCACCTAATGAACTGTCACCTAATCATTAATGTAGGATGAACTGTCACCTAATGAACTGTCACCTAATCATTAATGTAGGATGAACTGTCACCTAATCATTAATGTAGGATGAACTGTCACCTAATCATTAATGTAGGATGAACTGTCACCTAATCATTAATGTAGGATGGACTGTCACCTAATCATTAATGTAGGATGGACTGTCACCTAATCATTAATGTAGGATGGACTGTCACCTTATCATTAATGTAGGATGAACTGTCACCTGATGAACTGTCACCTAATCATTAATGTAGGATGGACTGTCACCTAATCATTAATGTAGGATGAACTGTCACCTAATGAACTGTCACCTAATCATTAATGTAGGATGAACTGTCACCTAATCATTAATGTAGGATGGACTGTCACCTAATGAACTGTCACCTAATCATTAATGTAGGATGAACTGTCACCTAATCATTAATGTAGGATGAACTGTCACCTAATGAACTGTCACCTAATCATTAATGTAGGATGAACTGTCACCTAATCATTAATGTAGGATGAACTGTCACCTAATCATTAATGTAGGATGAACTGTCACCTAATGAACTGTCACCTAATCATTAATGTAGGATGAACTGTCACCTAATGAACTGTCACCTAATCATTAATGTAGGATGGACTGTCACCTAATCATTAATGTAGGATGAACTGTCACCTAATGAACTGTCACCTAATCATTAATGTAGGATGAACTGTCACCTAATCATTAATGTAGGATGAACTGTCACCTAATCATTAATGTAGGATGGACTGTCACCTAATGAACTGTCACCTAATCATTAATGTAGGATGAACTGTCACCTAATCATTAATGTAGGATGGACTGTCACCTAATGAACTGTCACCTAATCATTAATGTAGGATGAACTGTCACCTAATCATTAATGTAGGATGAACTGTCACCTAATGAACTGTCACCTAATCATTAATGTAGGATGAACTGTCACCTAATGAACTGTCACCTAATGAACTGTCACCTTATCATTAATGTAGGATGAACTGTCACCTAATGAACTGTCACCTAATCATTAATGTAGGATGAACTGTCACCTAATCATTAATGTAGGATGAACTGTCACCTAATGAACTGTCACCTAATCATTAATGTAGGATGAACTGTCACCTAATGAACTGTCACCTAATCATTAATGTAGGATGGACTGTCACCTAATCATTAATGTAGGATGAACTGTCACCTAATGAACTGTCACCTAATCATTAATGTAGGATGAACTGTCACCTAATCATTAATGTAGGATGGACTGTCACCTAATGAACTGTCACCTAATCATTAATGTAGGATGAACTGTCACCTAATCATTAATGTAGGATGGACTGTCACCTAATGAACTGTCACCTAATCATTAATGTAGGATGAACTGTCACCTAATCATTAATGTAGGATGAACTGTCACCTAATGAACTGTCACCTAATGAACTGTCACCTAATCATTAATGTAGGATGAACTGTCACCTAATCATTAATGTAGGATGAACTGTCACCTAATCATTAATGTAGGATGAACTGTCACCTAATGAACTGTCACCTAATCATTAATGTAGGATGAACTGTCACCTAATGAACTGTCACCTAATCATTAATGTAGGATGAACTGTCACCTAATCATTAATGTAGGATGAACTGTCACCTAATGAACTGTCACCTAATCATTAATGTAGGTTAGACTGTCACCTAATGAACTGTCACCTAATGAACTGTCACCTAATCATTAATGTAGGATGAACTGTCACCTAATCATTAATGTAGGATGAACTGTCACCTAATCATTAATGTAGGATGAACTGTCACCTAATGAACTGTCACCTAATCATTAATGTAGGATGAACTGTCACCTAATGAACTGTCACCTAATCATTAATGTAGGATGAACTGTCACCTAATGAACTGTCACCTAATCATTAATGTAGGATGAACTGTCACCTAATGAACTGTCACCTAATCATTAATGTAGGATGAACTGTCACCTAATGAACTGTCACCTAATCATTAATGTAGGATGAACTGTCACCTAATGAACTGTCACCTAATCATTAATGTAGGATGAACTGTCACCTAATCATTAATGTAGGATGAACTGTCACCTAATCATTAATGTAGGTTGAACTGTCACCTAATGAACTGTCACCTAATCATTAATGTAGGATGAACTGTCACCTAATCATTAATGTAGGATGAACTGTCACCTAATCATTAATGTAGGATGAACTGTCACCTAATCATTAATGTAGGATGAACTGTCACCTAATCATTAATGTAGGATGAACTGTCACCTAATGAACTGTCACCTAATCATTAATGTAGGATGAACTGTCACCTAATGAACTGTCACCTAATCATTAATGTAGGATGAACTGTCACCTAATCCTTAATGTAGGATGAACTGTCACCTAATGAACTGTCACCTAATCATTAATGTAGGATGAACTGTCACCTAATGAACTGTCACCTAATCATTAATGTAGGATGAACTGTCACCTAATGAACTGTCACCTAATCATTAATGTAGGATGAACTGTCACCTAATCATTAATGTAGGATGAACTGTCACCTAATGAACTGTCACCTAATCATTAATGTAGGATGAACTGTCACCTAATCATTAATGTAGGATGAACTGTCACCTAATGAACTGTCACCTAATCATTAATGTAGGATGAACTGTCACCTAATCATTAATGTAGGATGGACTACTAGAACAGTACAGACCTGTCGAAAGTTGAACACTTAGCTAACAGCTTTCTGACTGATTGGTAGCTCATCTCAGCTCCTCGCTATCTATCTTGGCAGCTTTTCGACTGCTAGTTATCCATATCTCGGCCATTAGACAGCCGAGTGTCTATTCCCTGTCGCTAGCTCAGTGTTAAACTGATTTACTGTTACGACTAGGTACAGGTAAGCAAATAATATCAAATTGTATTCAGAATTATTTGGTGTTCTACAGAATTAAAGCGTTATTCACTGTCACAAACATACCGACTCTGACAGTAGTCAGACAACGCGTGTATTCTGTGTATGTACCACACGCCATAAAGTGAAAGTTTATAAATCTTCTCGTATGGTGCTATAAAGCCATTGGCTATTGATATACATACTGTTAGATATAAAGGTCAACAGATTGGTTTATATATAAAATCCTTCTTTGTAAAAGAAAACCACAGAATAAAGTTTAAATCAAAAACAAACATACCAATCCATGCCCTAACAACAATTCCAAAGCAAAGTAAAACACTTTTAAACTGACAATTTAGGTTAAACACGAGGACTTCCACCAGAGAAGTGAGACCGGGTGCTCTGGAAGGGTAAGATTTCCTGTTTAGCTAGCTACACTCGCCACGTATGTATTATGCTCCAGGTCTCAGATTCATACTAATTCCTTAACTGAGATTTTTCCTTGACAGAAACGTAACTAAACTTAAATTTAGAACTACAGATATATATTTTTGACAAAACAAAATACATACTTTTATATTGATATATGGACCATATTTGGATATATAGACCATATTCTGATCTATTGTTTATTATTGTCAGAAATATACTGTTGTCTAAATTTGCTAGTTAAAATGTGAAATTCCAAAAAAAATAAGATATACTCCCTCATGCAAAGTATTTTCTTAGTAAAATTTGGTAACAAAGATTTTGATCTTTTTAACATCTTGGAAAAAAATTTTGGTTTCACAATTTCGGCCCAAGCTCTACTGATGAGGAATTGTATTTTAAAATGGCTGTCTAGTGTTGTATAATTAAAACTGGTATAATATGTAATAGACCCTTATTTGATATATACATGTAGTTCATATTTTGTTATATACGTATACATAGATCTTATTTTGATATATAAACCATATTTTAATATAAAGATCATTTTTGATATATAAACCATATTTTGAAAAATAATTCATATTTTGATATATAGATGATATTCTGATATATAGCTAATATTTGATATATAGATAATATTTGATATATAGACCATATTTTGATATATAGACCATATTCTGATACATAGACCATATATTTTGATATATAGACCATATTTTGGTATATAGATGATAGACAATAATAAAACACGTCTAGACTTTATTGACGTTGATTTGTGATTCTTGTTAAGAGTTGTTATCTGAATATATAAAAGTTTTATTGTTGTAAATTAAAATGTTAATAAGTATTACTCACCATACATAACAAATATAATATGATGTAGCATTATTTTAACATATTTGACATACACACACATACACCACATTATCTGTTAAGTATGTTTGGACACGCATACGTGTGCGCTTACGCCATATCCTTTATATCAAGTATTATGTTAACAAACACACATACACAAACATACACTATAGTATATATCAAGTATGTTTGGACACGCACACGTGCGCGCTTACGCCATATACTTGATTTCAGATATAACGTTAGCACACATGCACACACATGCGCGCTTACGTAACATCCTTTATCTCAGGTATCATGTTAGAACACACATCCGCACAAACACACACGCGTGTGTAAAATCCATTTGCATATATAACAATTTGTATGCATTATAAGCTATGTTTTGTATTATTGAAATGTAAAATAACACATTTATGTCAAATATTAATGAAGTAGTGATGGATACCTATAATAAAATCCGAATATGAGTTCTAAGAAGATTGTCTATAATATATAACACGTGTCTGGCAATAGTTACAATGGATCAACTACATAATATACAGAATAAACAAAATGAAGAAAAAACACGATCCATCAAAAACACTGAAAAATATCAAATAATTCCACAGACAAAATTCTCATATATTATATTGATATTTTTTTCATTTTCTCCAGAGTCTCTTATCTCCAATCAGGATGGCCCTACTCAACATAACCACATACAGTCCAACCTGTCCATAAAGGCCCCTTTTACTGGTTTCCTTGGGTGACCTTTATAAACAGGTTTGGCTGTATTTATATACTAGTTGTTAGTTTTTTAATTATATTAGCTTATAAGAGAATTCTTTGAAAATATTTACAAAAACACTTTTCTCAATATAAATGCATAGGTACAAGTGCTTTAGACTATCGAGGTCGACTTGAAGCACATTTTTTTATTTTCGAATAAAGCTTGTAAAACAACATTCTCTTATAGATTAGGTCTTCCTATATAGGCACAAATAAATAATTATAAGGTAACCCTATTTTACAGACCACAGCCATAAACATACCAAATTTCTCTCTCCATATACAATCCAGGAATGTTCTAATAATTTCCCTTTTAATCCGCGACTGTAACAAATTACACATTAAACAGTCTAGCTCCACTATAACTATACAAATTCCATGATACATCTTTAAAACATGATAAAGTCACAATTCAATTGATAAACAGGATGCTATGTAGAATTACAATACATAACAGAAACATTGACAAAGTTGATTTATCTGCGCCTCCTATAGAAGTAGTTAAAGCTTTGGCAAGATAACTCTTTTCATTAATCTTAATTTTCCAAACAAAAAAGTTCGGAGTTCCAACTGTTGAAGAATTTCCAAAAAACGTGTGAAGATTATTTGATGTGAACCATAAATACTCATGCTCATCAATAGACAGTGAATCTGCCCATTGTATGCGCATGTCTTTCGCTACTTCCTTTTTCGATTCAAATTTGACACTTCCGTAACTCCCAGAATGCTCAGCGTCATGTTTAACTTCCCATTTGTACACAGCATTCTGTCCTAATGTGGTATAGTACAAATGTTCCTGTCCGTAAAACATGGCGTCTCCCTGGACCGCTTTTTCTCCAACCTTCCTTATGTAACTGGCGATGTTTTTATTTTTATTCGATCTCAAAACCTCCGTGGGGACTTGATAAACACTAACGCCGGCCACTGCACTATAATATACGTACCGGAAGTCATACGACATTGCTATACCATTAATGCCCAAACTCCTGACGTCCTGTGTTTCACCGGATATCGTAACAGTTTTCTTGTCTTGTTCAGGATACATTGAATCCGAATGCTCAAAGTAATACGACTCATTTTTTCTATGATCATACACGAATAATCGTTTTCCAAGCGTATCGGATATATAAGCATGACTAGCCTTCCCGTCGATGTAATCCAACACTATATCATTTAAATAGTACATGCCCGGACCTACCAAAGATTCCGGAAACACGTGCCTGTGAACCTCTCGGTCACCGTTTATATCATATATTATCAGTTTAGCTGGACACCTGTCAGCGACTTGGATATTTCGGCGCGGTACAAACGCCGTATCTAAAATCCACATATAGCCCGTATTGGGGTCTATTTCCATACTTTGGACTAGTTGTAACGTATTACAATCTTTCTTCTTATGCATCTCCCACGATGGATACGGCTGGAGTGATGGCGAGTGGTCATTTTCCTTCTTGACCACCTTAACCAGTGTAACAGGTGCCCCGTCCTTAAAACTCGGTAACGTCAGATATACATTATCCTTATATACCTTGATTCCGTTGATGGTGTTGTTTTCTGATGCGAATTTCTTACTATTAATGTATTCATCTCGGAGGGATGCGTTCGGCCAGTGTAAATCTAACGTAATCCACTGATAAACTAGTTCTAATTTTGGCTCGTGACTGTGTCCAACAACGCTTCCCAATGACGTCACCAATAGACATGACGTAAAAATTATCCACATCTTGTTTGTACAAGAAGACCACAAAAGATATTAAATGCTCTAAACAATCTAATGTAAAAAAAAAATTTGTCCAAATATATCACAATTTTAAATTATCTGTTCTATAGGCTGGGTTTCAAACGTGAAATGAGAAAAACTGTTTTTAAGACGAAATTTTCAAACAGAAAAATATCAATGGTTTTAATTTGTCATACCTTTTTTGTTAAGATTATTTTTTCCACTGGCAGGTCAGGAAAATGTCTGTCTGAATAAAAATACTAGAAGATCATCCATCCATAACATTATAACAATAAAATGTAAGTTAAATCTCGGTCAAACATGAAAACAATCGAATTCTTGAGTATTTGTTTACAAACATTTAAATGTTTTCCCATGGACAGTGATTTAGTTATATACTGCCTCTGTAAAGACTGGATGAGTTGTAAAATGCTTGTTTCATAATATATGATCGTAGCTGTCAGCCAGACACCGAGAGTTTGACGTGGGGGTAATTTATGAGTTTTTTGATGACAATTTTAAGATGTAAAGCAGCATATGTTTAGTTTTATAAGCTCTAATAATATATCATGATATCACGGAATGAATGTTATACATTCTATACCTATATATATACACTATATGTATATGAGGTACAGACATGTTATGTTAACGCCGGCATGTAGGGAACATCCGATTGATTTAACCTTGAACACGTCTCCGAAAATTCGATTTACAATACACGAGGTACAGACATGTTATGTTAACACAGTCATGTAGGAAGCATCCGATTGATTTAACCTTCTACACGTGTCCGAAAATCAAGTTTACAATACATGGTTTTAACAATGTTTTACACTTCGCGAACCAATGGACCAAATAGGAACTAATGGACATCTCATCTCGGCCCCTCGTTAGCTATATATCGACAGCTGTTCGACAGCTACTGTGTAATTCTCGGCAGTTTGTCGGTCACTCGCTATCGATATCCTCGTCACTCGGCAGCTAAACTTAAGCTCTGTGTTAAACTTTCGACAAGTCTGCACTGTAGTTCCGACAGGGCTGTACTGTAGCTTAGTGCTAAACTTTCGACAGGTCTGTACTGTAACTCAGGTGTTAAACTTTGGACAGTTCTGTACTGTACGAGTTCCTAACGTATATTCACTTCACACATCAACAGGCACGTGTCTTGCTAGTTAACATGTATAAAGTAAGAGTATTTTTTATGATAGTTGTGTTCTTGGTGCTGTAACAACGACATACGGCTATGTAGAACATCAACTTTTTCAACGTCTATTAAATACATGCACATATGTTAATGTATTTTAATTGCTCGTGTCATTAAATAGCTGTAATGTCATGTTAATGATGATAATTAATTTTTTTCATGCTGACACTGACTTATCAGGTGTTACTTACACACAACAGAATATGTTTACGTTTCAATTTACGTTTTTGTTCAGATGTACTTCTGGTGACTTGATGACATGTTTTTCTTTGTGTATATATACGGCTTATGGCAAGGTGTATTGCTGGTGGACCTTTGTTAACTTGTGATGAAGGGTATTTTGTTTGATATTGAAGATTCCATCATGAGTGACTAGATACATATTATACCAGTTTTAATTTTACAGCACTAGATGGCCGTTCACGAAATACAGTTCCTCATTAGTAGTGCTTAGATCAAAATCGTGAAGCCAAAATCGTTGAAAAGATACCCGAAGGACCAAAATATATATTATCAATTTCTGCTAAGCAAATACTTTGCATGAGGGAGTATACCTTAGTTTTTGAGGAATTTCAAATTTTAACTAGCAGCAAATTAATACAATAGTGTATATCTGACGTTAATACACAGTTATTGCCTACTGAGTATGCGATATCTTCGGGGCACCAGCCACCAGCAGAGATACCAGCTCAGTTGTTTAAATTACATATTATACTAGTTTTAATTTTTACAGCACTAGATGGCAGTTTCGGAGATAAAAAGAATTTGATCCGTATTTGTTTGCAATATCTACTAATTCAGAACCTTTACTTTCTCTTTCCATTTAATCCTTGTGTATACTTCGAATGATGTTTTGTATATTGAAAACAGTATTCACTTGGTTATAAGTTTTACAGTTAATGCGCTATGGTAGCGCTTGATAACTATGATGTCTCTATATACAAATTTATCCTGGATACATGTTTAATGGCCCTTTTAATTATAAATTTTAATATCATAGGTTACGGTTGTAGCTAGCTAGATAGAAGATGCTTACCCTTCCTAAACACTTATCCTCAATCCGGTGGAATTTCATGTCTTTTACCCAACTTGTCAAAGTTTTTACTTTGTTTCTGGATTTTGATTTGGACATGAACTAGTATGTTTGTTTTTGATCGGTATATTTGCGGTTGATTTTTGTGATACTTGTGGCTCATTATTTCTCCTTAAATTACAAGAAGCTGTTACCTAGCTGTTTACCATAATATACCCGTATGTTAATCGTGACCGACTAAATGAAGACCAGAGATTTTTGCCTATTAGACGTTGGTCTTATCTTCAAGACATTTCTAAAAACCTTATTTTTAAATGTCGAATACCAAATTCATATTTTGTATGAGAAAAGAAGACAAAGAAATAAAACATATTTATTTATTATTTATTTATATAAAACGGTATATTTAACAATTACATAAACATGTCAGTGTAATTATTTTAACAGAAGGAAAGCAGGAAACACGCCATTGATCCGTTACCTGTTAATGTTATAATATAATGACTTATTCTGTCATTTACCATTTTTAAGGTATTGTATGATTAAATTCAAAAATGGTATATAGCAATTCCATGGAAAATTATTATTTTAATCATTTCTATAATTTGAATTGGATCGTTCACCAACTTACAGTACTTAGGTGGCGAAGTTCATATAAAAGTATTACGGGGAGCCACATATAGATCAACACAAGTATATGTGGTGCGCACCAGTATATGTGATATGCATAATTATTTGTGATTTGCACCAGTTTTTTTGGACGCACCAGTGTATATGGTACCCACAATTGTATGTGGTCCGCAGAATATAAATGGTGCGCATCAGTATCTGTGGTACGTACTTATATATGTGGTACGGGTATATTTGATACGAACTAGTGCATTTGCTACGCGCCAATATATGTGGCGCGCACAAATATACGTGTTTTTTACCCTTATGTGTGCTAAAAACCGGTGCATATATATGTGGCCCACACTGGTATATTTGGTTCACGCCAGCTCAGCGTATGTGCTGCAATATACTATTGACCGATAAAATAAACATTTCTAAGTTTAGACTAGACATAATACTACTTATAAAACTGCATATAAAATCCGGTTATTATCTCTTGTATCTTTTGTTTTTCAGTAATAGTGGGTACAAAACTTGAATCGTTAGAAAAGCGGACAATGCTATTTCTTTTTATTAGAGGTAAACTTCTAAAAATATATATATTTTAAAAATATGTCCAGATCTCATGTCATGAGCAAAAGTAATTATACAAACCTTAGTTAAAAGAGCAAACATTAAGTAAAAATCAAAGAATCTACACAATAAATGATTAAGTAAACAAGTTCTGAAGAATGTGTTCCCACAGCTGTTATAATGTAAATTATATACCAACCAGCTGAATAGATTATCATTTGTTTGTGGAGCAGATACAAAATGCTCTTCCTTATTTTGCTTATTTTAGTTGTAACATAATAACAGATAATACTCTTAAAGTCCATTGATACTGGATGCAGAAGGTGAAACGAATTGAATAGCTGCAACAGTGTGCTCACTGAAGCAACCAAAAAGAACGACGAAATGCAATAATATATTTTTCCAAATAAATGATGATACAGTATATTTACAGTAGTGAATGTATATACAAATGATCATAAGAGTGACACATTTAATGAACGTGTATGTCATGAATATAGCATAAAATTGTCTCTGAAATCCGATAAACAGTCTTCTTAAGTATCAGTTGAATCCCTCAAGGGCACCATCTCAGCAGCAATACCATTCTGAAAAAAAAAAAAATCCAATATTTACCCACGTATTATATATCTTTTTATAAATTGTTTTTAATAATAAAAAGGTATATGCCAAACCTACACATTGTACATATGTCTCAATAATCCCAATATTTTTGTTTCATTTAAGACCTTTGTTAGGGATTGTTATATTGATTTTTAATTGATGGAATCGATGAGGTGATACGGATTTTGAAAATAATTTTTATTTAACCACAAACTTTTCAACCCAAGTTAACAGACAGACTGACGGGACTGTTAGATGGATAGATAAAAAGGTTGGTAACTCAATAAAGACACACAACATAAACAGTAAAAGAAATGCTTTTACCTAATCTATTTTATTTAAAGAGTATTAATATTAACCAACAATAAAAAACAAATACACTAATCCATGTCTGAATCACAATACAGAAGCACAGTAAAAACTGACAAGTTAGGTTAAACAATCCATGTCCAAATCAATGAAAAAAAATATGACAATTGGCAAATTAAATAAAACACGAACTTGTACCAGTGAAGTGTGACGGGTGGTCGGAAAGGATACTTATCTTCTATTCAGGTAGTTAAAACTACCACATTGGTAATCCAAATTGAGAATAACAGGAACATGGAACTATGGGACGTCAAATATGTTCAGGGTCATTTTGCTTATACAGATATCAAAAAGTTTTATGGCCGCCACCACAGTATTGTTGATAGGTTTGATGTCTCTGTGTCCAGGATTTCCTTGGATATATTTGACGTCGGATAATTTCATGTTCCTTTCACACAATTTTGATTACACACGTGGCGAGTGTAACTAGCTAAACTGGAAGTACTTTCCCTTCCGGAGCACCCGATCTCACTTCCCTGGTGGAAATCCACGTGTCTAACCTAACTTGTCAGTTTTAAAGTTTTTACTTTGCTTCTGGATTGTGATTCGGACATGGTTTAGTATGTTTGTTTTTGATAATCAAAATTAGTGTGATGAAGGTCATAAAATACTAGTTCTTCCGTTGTCCCCGATCTTCGTTTTACCTTTTCTTTTGTTCCGTATTCCGTATTCCCGTGTGTGTTTTCTGTGAGTGTATATGTTGTGGCTGCTTTTATGTCTTTTCCTTGCATAAGTCTGTGTTGATTCCACTTCCGACGTAACAGAGATAATACCTGAAAATACAATACAGGAAGAACATAAAACCTGGATATGAGCCGTATTAAGGAGATCCTAGATCCTTATATCGAAATATATATATATATACCAATCCATGTCCGAATCACAATCCAGAAGCAAAGTAAACACTGCCAGGAAATGCCGGAAGGCTTATCATCTATTCTTTAGCTAGCCACATCCATCACGAGTGTAATCGAAATTGATAATAAAAGAGAACATGGAAATATGGGACGTCCTATATATCCATGATGGTTATTACTGTGTTTAGAAACCGTTACTGTTGTTATAAATAAAGTGATAAAGAAAACATTTTCTAGAAATGACTGGTGAACCGAATCCACAGATTATTGTGTAAACATGAAATCTTTTCATCTCTGATTTAATTCGATTCATTTAGACGATCACTACAATAAGTATGCTATAACGATTATAAATAACTATGTTTTCTTAAAATAATCATATTAAGTTTTATTGCAGTTAGTCACCAAGTTTGATAGTACCTAACTTGACGCACAAAACTAGTACATGTAAAATAAAGATGTGTTGTAATATAACGGTTATAAACCAACAGAAACATACCTGTCCATGTGCAAAGCACACCCCAAAAGCACAGAACACTAGCAAATTTAGCAAAACGAGAAAATTGAAGATTTAAACAAAAATGAAAAAACGAGAGAGAGAGAGAGAGAGAGAGAGAGAGAGAGAGCAAAAGATACATGGTTAGTAATAGTACTGAGGCTTAGTATGAGGTTGAGATGGATTGGAAAATGTTACTTAACGTCGCATCAGCAATTTTTCAGCTATTCGCGACGAGGACTGCTTTATTAATCTCTATAGATTAATCCATGAACGAGTTCGTGTATGTATGTGAAGTGCGAGTTTGTTTGATGGTCTGCCTTGTACCAGCGCGCAATAAGGACGACTTTAAGGTGCTAGCTCACCGAGTCAGTACGCCACTGACAAGCGTACCACGACCGCATTCACGTTATAATAACACCGGATGAACCAGCAAAAACCAACGGTAAGGAAAATTAACTTTTTTCACATGTAGTCTGAGCGGGACTCGAACTCAGCAGTGAGACACTCTGGATTTGTAGACTGACGTCTTATCCATTAGGCCACCGCGGGTTGGAAAGAAACTGAACAGAAATATCAGAAATGCAGACAGCAGTACTGATCATGATAAGAACAACGTTAACCCAACGGTAGTTTCGGAATGCAATTCCTCACCAGTAGTGCTTGGACCAAAATTATGAAACCAAAACATTTTCAAGATGTTTGAAAAGAAACCCAAAGGACCAAAATATATTTTAAAAAATCAGCTAAGGAAATACTTTGCATGAGGGTGTATACCTTAATTTTTGAAACATTTCAAATTTTAGCTAACAGCAAATTTAGACAATTGTATATTTCTGACATTAATACACACTTATTGACTACCAAGTTTGTGATATCTTCGGGGTAAAAGCAACCAGAAGAGATACGGGCTCAGGGGTTTAAATCACATATTAAAATTAATGAAATATTCTGTAAATTATATTTACCTCTCCATTACAGAAACAGTACATTATCGATACAAACATCCCCTGTAAACAGAAAAATACTACTTTATAAATATCAAATAAGATACAGTAATCAAAAACAAAAATACTAATCCATTTCCGAATCACAATCCAG
This sequence comes from Anadara kagoshimensis, assembly GCA_021292105.1. Taxonomy (NCBI): domain Eukaryota; kingdom Metazoa; phylum Mollusca; class Bivalvia; order Arcoida; family Arcidae; genus Anadara; species Anadara kagoshimensis. The sequence continues at coordinate 41,648,350 of CM037872.1, read as the reverse complement.
AAGCAAAGTAAAAACTTTGGAACTGACAAGTTAGGTTAGGCACGTGAACTTCCACCAGGGAAGTGAGGCCGGGTGCTCCAGAAGGGTAAGCACCTCCTGTTTAGCTAGCTACACCCGCCACGTGTGTAATCAAAATTGTGTGAAAGGAACATGGAACTATGAGACGTCAAATATATCCAAGACAATCCTGGACACAGAGACATCAAACTTATCAACAATACTGTGATGAAGACCATAAACTTTTTGAGGGCCTTGATAAGCCTAGGCTTGCAATATCCCTGAGTCAACAATTTATTTGCAAGCAGCCTACTTCGTTGTACAAAGTCCTCGTAGTGGGAACGAGCTCTACCATGGCGTATTAGTTGGGAAACAAATACACCATAAGCAGGAAAAGCAGGTATATTGCTGCATAAAAAAGGAAAATTGACATTAGAAAAATTGACGTCATCACGTTTGTCATAAAGTTTCAAATTTAGCCTTTCCTGTGCGTCATAATTCAGGTATAAGTCTAAATATGAAGCAGAACTTGAGGAATCAGTCGTGTCTTTTATTTCAAGCTCACTAGAATAGATGACATTTACATAGTCTCCAAATTTAGGATTGTTAAGAGACAGAACGTCATCTATATATCTGTATGTTGAGTTGAATGATTTGGCGACAGTTTTCTCTCCAGATTTAACAAGGTTCTGCATAAATTCTGCTTCGTAAGAATAAAGAAACAAATCAGCAAGCAATGGTGCACAGTAAATTAGTAAATTAAACTGTTTGATTATCATATTTAATGTTGCAATTTTAAGTAAAACAATAGATATTACACAAGTCTGTCAAATAAGTAGGAGCGATTATTATTTTACAAACGTCTTTTAAAGATCAATCAAAACAAACACTCTAATTCATATCCGAATCACAATCCAGAAGCAAAGTAAAAACTTTGGAACTGACAAGTTGGGTTAGGCACGTGAACTTCCACCAGGGAAGTGAGGCCGGGTGCTCCGGAAGGGTAAGCACCTCCTGTTTAGCTAGCTACACCCGCCACGTGTGTCATAAAAATTGTGTGAAAGTAACATGGAACTATGAGACGTCAAAAATATCCAAAGCAATCCTGGACACAGATACAGCAAACTTATCAACAATACTGTGATGACGACCATAAAACTTTTTGAGGGCCGTGATAAGCCTAGGATTGCAATAACCCTGGGTCAACAATTTATTTGCAAGCAGCCTACTCTGTAGTACAAAGTCTCTGTAGTGGAAACAAGCTCTGCCATAGGGTATTCTATTCAAATAAGTAGAAGCGAACATTATCTTACAAACGTCTTTAAAAGATCAATATATTTCAATTTAGCATCTTAAACATTTTTTACATTTTCGATAGAAATTTGCAAAAACATCCAGTATATTACAATAATTCGTAAATATTTAATCATTTTTTGTAACATGATCTATGTTAAACCTAAACTTGACAGAATTTAAACAATGTTACACATTCCAATTACAAAAGTCACTATATACTATATTTATAGCAGAATGTTTAAAAATAAACACTCCGACATTTCTGTTCCTAATATAGACATTGTTTTAACCTTATACTCCATGTCAGTCATTTACAGTAAGGCTAGTATTGTGCATGTAGAGAATGAACTCCAAAGTATAGAATTGTCCATAAATAGAAAAAGGACCATAACCATGTCTAATGGCGTAAACCAAATGGCTTATCCCCAGAATGATTCCAGTAGGTCATTTTCAAATCTTCAGTGCATCAAACTCTAAAATACATACAGGTACATATGTGCTTTAAACAAACACAAACTTACATATCCATGTTTAAGTCAGAACTGTCTTATTAAGTTAAACACTGAAACTTCCACCAGGAAGACTGTATGCTTTAGAAGCCTTCCGATGCAAGTATTTCCTGTTTAGCCAGTTTCACACGTCACGTGTTAAATACAGTAGATTTTAATAAAAGTATTGAAATGTATCCAATCAAAAGAAGTCCAGATTGGCTTACCTGTAATGATACAAGTACGGCAGTGAAATAAAGATAGAATTCTTCAAATTTAGAATCTCTGTCTGGTCTTATTGGCATCAGTAAATATTGTACACCCAATAACGGTACTAGTATCAAAGTAGCTCTGGCAGCTTTTCTGAATAATAATAATAACAAATATAATGGAAGATATTTGAAGATTTTAAGTACAAATAAGTCAAGAGCAAAGGCAACAAACGTTTGAATAAAACAACGAAATGAGCAAATAATATGACATATTCTAATATATGTTTTCTTCCATTTGCTGTTACGTGTTCATGGTTGCATTGCTAATTACCAGCTACACATTGGTTTTATTTATTTAAAAATTAAGACACATGTTAGCTGAATCAGGACCCTGGGAAAGCCTTCGAAGACCTTACACATCGATGGCATGGTGTCATAACAAACGTAACATTTTTTGCTACTTTACCTATAGCTAGTGACCTCCCAATATAAGTCAAATATTCTTGACTTGGACGCAAGACCCCATTCGATCCATAAATCAATCAATCTAGTCTGTAAGAAGTTACCAGAAAATTATGATGTAATATCCTGTAGATTGTCTAACAATATATCCTTGTAATAAGCAGCAGGCGATAGAAATCACAACGGTTTATTATACGTACTTTGTTTGTGAAGCTTCTGGGACCTGACGTAATTTTGTCATCAATAATCTGACGATATTTATCAAAAATAACACATTTACCTGAAATAGAGCAAAAATTACACAAAATAATTTGATATTATCTAGAACCGTCAGAAACAGAAAGATAACAAACAGTAATTATGTATCAAACAAATATAAAAGTAAAAACAGCTGTAACTTAGACATTTAATACCCTATTATACTAGTTTTAATTTTACAGCACTAAACGGCTGTTTCGGAATACAATTCCTCATCAGAAGTAAGTTTAGTTTACAAAATTTAGTTAGGAAAATACTTTGCACGAGGGAGTACACTTTAAGGAATTTTAACTTGCAGGAAATTTAGACAATGGTATATTTCTGACAATAATACACAATTATTGCATTAAATAAAATGAAACAAAACTTGATATCAACCATTTTGAATTATATCAAATAGAGTTGTCACTCTTTTAACCAAAGGGCAGATGTGTCTTTTCCTTGTGTAACAAAATGAGTTGTAAACCTAGCTATTAAAACACATACAGCTTTGAAGCTAATTGTCAGGGGGATTTAAGCATTTGTTTAAAACGTTCTGCTAAGCATATTTTACCCGACTATCTCTCTCATTTTATCCCAGACTTTAATAAATGATGTTTTCATGTTCATTTATACTTACAACTATAGAAAATATTATAGGTCCAAACATAATCCATTGATAAGAGTCTTCTTCAATCCAGCATCTGAAAAGATAAACTTGTGATTCAGACATTGATCATTTTGAGTTTTTATTTAATTTTTTTCAGAAAAATGTAATGTCTGAAAAAAATTATGTTGTAGGAAGTTTCAGCAGAGAAACAAACAGTAAAGAAAGTGATAAGTTATTTTTTAGTTCTAATTTAATCCTTTTTTTTCAGAAATATTAATGTCGCTAAAATATTTTCAAGGTCTTTCCATTAAATATTAAGACACTGATGGTTCTAAAAATAAATACATAAGTGGCTTTTAAACAGTACGCTTATTTGCATCATTAACGTTAGCATATTTTGTGTTCAAATGCAATTATTCTGTACTGGATAGACTATAATATGTAATATTTAAACACTTCCTCATTAAAAAAGAAATTAAGTTGATCATTTCATTTATGCAGAACAAGAACTAACATACCAATCTATTTACAAATTACAATCCCTAAGCAAAGTAAAAACTTTGCAAATATGTTATCCTGGATATAAACTCCAGGTATTGAAGAGGATTTTTTAGATAATAAAATCGCATATCGCAATAAATTCAAATAATAAAAACTTGAAAGGAATACTGTGTATTCGAAATACTAGTATATTGCGATATGAAGAATCATGTTGCCGTTAGTTTTTATTTTATTATTATCCTGGATATTTTTGATTTTCAGGTTTTGCTAGCTTAACAGTAGAAGCTTCCCCTGTCGAAGCAATTGTCCTCGCTGTCCATGTTGAAGGTTACGTGTTAAACTAAATTTGTTAGTTTTCAATTATTTTTATGCTTTTCGGATTGTGATATTGTTTTTTTTTTATTATTACATTGGCTATGCTCAGGTTATTGTATCCAGTTAAAACTAAAAGGAAATATACTCATCAAAAAAGTTAGGAACCATTGTTAAATTTGAGATAAAAATCCAAAAACTGATGAATGTAAAATTTATTTGTACTTTTCTTGTTTCAGATGATATAATGAAGAAATTTTTTGTGCACGAAATTAAATCTCCTTTATGAAATTATAAGAAGTGTGAATATGAAATGATATGATTTACGTTCTACAAAATTTAATGTTTTTGATCTTGTCCTTAACTTTTTTTTGTTAAGTATATGGTCATCTTTCTTAACTTACCTAGAATTTGCTTCTTTGTTTTGAGCTCTGATAACTGTGTATATTAAAGTCGGTACCAACGGCAGAACTATAAAATAAAAAAATTATGTTGACAAAGGTAAAATAAGGCAACTCAAAAAAAATAATACCAAAACGATATACTAGTACTTCGGACAGAATGTGGTAATTATATATATGTAAAAGTAAACCTAAAAGGAAAATGAGGAAAGGCAGAAAACAAACTAGTTACGTACATGGAGGATATAAAGGTTTCAATCAGTCCATACCAAAATTTTTTACACCAGTGGCATGGAAATCGCGTGTTGTTACACATGTAAGATTTCCTTGTCGCACCCTAGGGTTGAAATGGGCTTCACGCTACGCCCGAATAAACAGTTTTTCCGTGACCCTAGAAGCTTTAAATGGATTTTTGAAGGGAAAATGTGTGAGAATAAGTCAATCGATTTTTGTCATATGATGAGATAGAAAAATCTGAACCCTTGACGAGCCTCATTCTGAACCAAATATATAAGACCTTGGGTTGAGATTTCCCTATCTCAATATGACCAGTAGCGATAGATTATTTTAGCCCAAGTGAAATATTCTGCATAATGTTTGAAAGCGGCAATTATTACTTAGAACTGTGGTCCATCAAACATGATTTACTTTGATCTTTATCTACTTGGCCACTACAAAATCTTAAAATAAATTTCACTTTGCTTTTAGAATTATGGTTTGAACATGGGTCGGTGTATTTGTTTTTTTTTACTTTAAAGAAACTACTATCAATAGTATCAAGCCCCCAAAATGCACTTTTATGACATTATTTTAGTAGAATTTTAATGTAAAATACAACGTTACGTCTTTTTCTTGTTGAATGCGATCAATATCATATTACTGTTCTAAAACAAATTGTTCTTTGTGTTTCTGTTTATATTGTGAAAAATCAAAACACAATCATTTTATAAGACGATGTGAAAGATTACATCTTATATCAACATTAATGCATTAAGACGAAGTATTATGATGCATTACATCTGCTTGTACAAACAAACTTTGGAATGCGATGGCTTGTTTTACAAATTCGGTTTTAAATTTGCACCACTATACGGCAGTAGTAGTCGGACCAAAAACGTTCAAATACAAATATTAAAAACAAATCGATAAAAATAAAAAGGAAACGCAAAACTTAAGTAGAAATAAGATTATTTGAAAGACTGACTGACTTATACTTGGTAAAAAAGTTTATAAAAGAAAGAGGCAAACATATATTTGAAACACTGACTATAATTATATAAGACTCCTGACTTTGGGTACAAGATATAATTAAACATATCTAATGACGTTGTTGTTGTGATAGAACTATTTTTAAATTAGTTTAAAGGACAACTTCAACCGAAGAAAATGAACTTGGCAATGCAACCATTAAAACACGAAATTATGATAAAACAACTAATTTAGACAAGGCACGAAAGGACAACAATATATTATTACTACCACTGATCATAAACCTTTCTACTACAGATGGACACTGTGGTGTGATTATAGTAGTATAGTAGTATTAGGGGGACTTTAATAAAAACTAAACCAATACTTCATACAACATACATTTCTAGTTTTGATATATATATTTGAACGTTTTTGTCCTGTAGCTTGTTCCTGTCACTAACGTGTACTGTGGCCTTTTATATATTGCGTTGTCTTTCTTTGATTTCAAGTTCTAATTTTCTAATTTTCTATTTTAAATGCAATATGAAACAATGTAATGTAAACTGTACATTTGATAAAAATCGTTTGATATATAATACATCTGGCGCAATTAAATATATTTTGAGCCATAAAATGAATACAAATTGTTTTTGCAAAAAAAAACACGTTCAATTAATGTTGGGTGGAAACGGTTTAAGGTATTTTGGTAAATGAACATTAATACTTACCCCATCCGATTAAGCAGCAGAGAATAAGTAACTTTTTACCAGCACTAAATGCCATTATCAATACTGTGTGTAAGTATAGTCCTTCACAAAACATCCAGGCAAAGTTACACACTATACTATATTGGGCTATCACATGTAACACCCGACACCAAATCTGAAAAAATAAACCTTAACATAAACATCCAGGCAAAATTACAAACGAAATTACGTGTAAAACTCGACACCAAATCTGAAATCATAATAACACATTAACATAAAACAAAGTACAATACAAAAATGCCTTCACAAAAATATAAAAGGCGATAGTCCATTAAAAACCTTAAACGAATTTGATTACTTTAATTTTTTATTAATACCATTCTTTTCTTTGCAGCAATATACCTTCTGCTCCTGCTTATGGTCTATTTATTTCACAATACACTATGGTAGAGCATGTTCCGACTACTGTAACCTTATACAACAAAACAATCTGCTAGCAAAAAAATTGTTGACTCAGGAATATTTACGCCTAGGCTTGTCAAAGAACTCAAAAAGTTTTATGGCCTTCATCACAATATTGTTGATAAGTATGTCTCTGTGTAAAAAATAATGTCTGATATAATTGACGTCTCTTGGTTAACGAAGTAGGCTGCTTGCAAATAAATTGTTGACTCAGGGATATTGCAAGCCTAGGCTTATCAAGGCCCTCAAAAAGTTTTATGGCCGACATCTAAGTATTGTTGATAAGTTTGATGTCTCTGTGTCCAGGATTGCCTTGGATATATTTGACGTCTCATAGTTCCATGTTCCTTTCACACAATTTTGATTACAGACGTGGCGGGTGTAGCTAGCTAAACAGGAGGTGCTTACCCTTCCTGAGTACCCGGCCTCACTTCCCTGGTGGAAGTTCACGTGTCTAACCTAACCTGGCAGTTCTAAAGTTTTTTCTTTGCTTCTGGATTGTGATTCGGAAATGGATTAGTATGTTTGTTTTTGATTAAGTGTTCCTTTCAATCTAGTCAGGAGGTACCTACACTTCCTCAGCAACCGGTCTCACTTTAAACGTGAAAGTGCTCGTTTTTAACCTTCTATGAGACTCATTGAGTTTCTGACAGTGAAGTATGCTCAATTTACATAGAAAATTCAATACATTGAAAAATGAAAATGTTCACTGATTTGAACCTAGTCGTAATCGAAAATCTAAATACTCATCTGCGATTGTCATTAAATATTTCTTAATCAAGGACATGCCGACACTATGGGAACTTTACAAAGGCTAGGTTTACCCCTGTTTACGTCATTACGCAAGAGCATCCGCTATTTGCCTATTTTTCAACATGTTAAATCCCCATATCGTCAATGTTTTACTTTATGCACAGATATTCTAGTCTTATCACGATTGTGCATACAGATTTCCTGTTATGACTAGGTACATGTATGTGCAAAAAATATCAATCAAGTTTATTTGATTTTCTAAGGAAATAAAGCGCAATTCACCGTAACAATCGGACTGATTCTGATAGTAATTTCTCAAACATCAAAGTTTTATCTTTGTTTTTTGTGGCTTTGATTTTAACATGGACGCATATATATTTGCACTTGATTTTATACACGTCTGTGTATTTTATACCTTTTTGGCTGCTGTATTGCCAAATAAATGGTTTTTGAGTACACATCACTTCATTTTGTTATTATCAGTAAATCATTAAAAGCTATAGACGTGTTAAATACGGAGTACACTATCAATTTTCTCCGTCTTCTAACCATAATTAACAAATTGATTACCTAGAAAGATCATTTACAGTACCAGTATAATGTAGTACATCCTAAATGCCCGAGACAGATTAATTATAAGGTCGGGAATCAAATGTATTTAGACTTTAAAGCATGTACCTGGTAATTGACGTTGATGTGGTGATTATAGTAAATTCTTTTTTCATGAATCAATAAGGTGTCAATATTTATTTCTAAAACTGTGTGTGCCTTAAAGACTTGTGATAATAAACAATGCATCTACATGTATAAACGTAAACTAACCAAGCGTAGGGAGACAAGAAACCACATATATTGACTGAGCCACATATTATCATAAATTCACTTTTAATCTACTAACGAATGAAGAATATAAAGAATAAAAAATATGGTAAAAAGATGCATGCGCATGTGCATTTGGTATGCATTCCGATTTTTGTGCTGTAAAGATGTGCAATTACATATTATACTAGTGTTAATTTTACAGCACTAGACGGCTAGAATACAATTCCTCATCAGTAGTGCTTGGACCAAAATTTAATTTGAAATCAAGAAAACGAAAAAAAAAACAAGCATAAGGCGAGAAAAACATTGGGCCACTTACTTTAAAAATATTTTTATAATCTCCCTTATGAATAAAGAGTTCATTTAAAAGTGAATCAAACAAATATATGTTTAATTTATATCATATATGTTGGCATAGATGTTGTAAATATATATTGAATGTGAATAAAGAAAAAAAATTAGAAAAAATAATTAAATGGAAACATATATCACCATGGTTTCTAAACCTTATTTTCAGTAACTAACAACATTTTTTGAAGTTAAATATAATCATAGAGGTCTAATGTACTTTTTGTGTTTTATTCTGCAATATGTAAGACAATATTTTCATTGAACATCCTAAGCACTGATATATTGAAAATAATGTTATACATTGACATATGATGCTTAAAGTAAACGAGGACAAGGAAATCAGACATAAGTTGACGGAAATAAAGGATTAAGTATCGACAGTTTACTAGATACCTATTTAGTTAGATTTGAGATAAATATCGATAATTTTAAGTAGAAATGAATATATTCTTAACGTTATTAAAATAAATATACAAAAAATAGAAAAAGACAATTGTTGCTTAAAGTAAACAAGGGCGAGGAAATCAGAATTAAGTTGACGGAAATGAAGGATTAAGTTTTGACGATTTACTAGATACCAATTTAGTTAGATTTGAGATATATATCGATAATTTATAATGTAGAAATGAATATATTTTTAACGTTTTTAAATAATATAGAAAAATAGAAAAAGACATATGATGCTAAAAGTAAACAAGGACGAGAAAATCAGAAATAAGGTAACGGAAATGAAGGATAAATTTTCGACAGTTTACTAGATACCAATTTAGTTAGATTTGAGATATATCATGCCATTTCGCAAAATAAAAATAATTATATTCTGATCTTTGTTTAAATCAAATAACATTATTTCCATGTATGTCCAAATCATTAACCTAAAGCAAAGTTATAACTTTGCCAAGTTAAACATAATAACAGAGATCTAATGTACTTTTGTGTTTTGATCTGGTCTATGTGACATAGTTTTTTCATGGAACACATTTTAGCTTTGATATACTGAATATAATTTTTAACATTGACATTTGATTATATTAAGAAAACACAAAAGAAGAGGAAATATGAAATTATCTGAAGGAAATGAAGGATTAATTTTCGACAGTTTACTAGATACCTTTTAGTCAGATTCGAGATAAATCGCCAATATTGATAAGGTAGAACTTTAATGCAATGTGTCCACCCCAGTGGAAAAGAGGATTAATTTTAGGACTTCTGCATAGAGCCTATTTAGTTTGTTCATCTTGGTTATTATTCAACGAGGAAATTGAAAAAATAAAAAACTTTCTTATGTCTAACGGTTATCCAGAAGATTTCTTTTACAATATTGTGAGAAAATTCATTTCGGACAAAATTTCGGGAAATTATAATATATTCGGGACTAAAACTAAAGAGGATATTAAATACACTTTTCTTTTACCGTTTATTGGCAACCCTTCACTAGTATTAAAGAAAAAACTTCAAAATATTTTCAAATGTAAAAATATACAGGTCAATATAGTGTTTTCATCATTTAGGGTGAAAAATTGCTTCTCAATAAAAGACAAAAGTAATAGCCTGTGATTTATAAATTTCAATGCTTGGGGGATCCAAGTGTTACCTATGTAGGTAAAACTAAAAGATTCCTTCAGAGACGCATTACTGAACATAATAAAACCGGTAGTGCCATATTCAATCATGTGGAAAATTGTAAGAGATGTAAAGAGTTCGGGATCACCAAGTGTTTCAAAACTCTGAATAAAGGTAATTCAGACTTTGACTTGGTGATCCTGGAGGCTTTACATATCAAAGATGAAAGGCCTACCCTAAATAAACAATTAGCGGGTGATGGGACAACTTTCTTACTGAATGTGTTCCAATAACCCTTAGGCTAATTGGTTTTTCACTTAATCAGGTGACACTTTTATGTAATTAGATTGTATAATTTGTAAATAATGTTCTATACATATATCTTGTATTTTGTAATTTCAAGTCAGTTATAATGTAAGCTTGATAAGGAATACTGTGTATTCGAAATATATTGCGATATGAAGAATCATGCTGTCGTTAGTGTTTATTTTATTATTATATAAAATCCTCAACAATACCTGGAGTTTATTTTAAGTTAGGCAGTAAGAGGAATATTGATGTGTCTGTTTTTCGTAGATACGAAAAATCAGCCGTGAAAAATGGGAAATTGGAACTGAACTTACTATATTTGGAAAATTGCCTGGAACTTGGACTTTGCCCAAAATATCTAAAATTTAAATTGCCGAATTTGGAAATATTTGACAACAACTCTGCATCGTTTCATAATAAGGCTTTAAGACATAAAGTGAATGAACTAAAACGGCAAATAAAAGTGAACAAAAACAAACTTTTTCGGAACAAGGAATTTCTCGTCAATCAGTTGTCATGGTTAGAATGGATCACAGTGAAATCACTAATCAACAAAAGAATAAGAAAGGAACTTGATGACACTAAAAAACGTCATGAAAAGAAACTTACAAAAGTGTGGATCGAACAAAGAAAAAACTCACCTGATGCCATTAAGAATTTAAGCAAAGTAAAATTATCAATATGTGAAATAGATGAACTACGGTTTGGACTAAAACACCACATACTACCTAAAAACCTAAATTTAATGAATTTCAAACTCTCTATTGAAAAAGGATATTCAATCATTAAAGCCAAAGAAAATATTGACAATGACATAAAGGATAGTGTAAAACATGCATGTAAAACATTTATTAGTTCAGCAGACAAAATATGCAAAAATGAAAAAAATAGGAAACTCCACAAAACTTTACAACAACTCAGCAAAAAGGATAAAATACGGATTACAAGTTTTGATAAAGGAAATGGAATTGTTATACTGGATAAAAGTGAATACACCTCAAAATTGGAAAATATTATTTCAAATCGGACAAAATTTGAAAAAGTTGTAATACATTCAGATTCATTTAGTGATAACCCAATAGTTAAGGCCGAAAATAAACTCTCATACTATATTAGGAAATATGTGAAACCTTGTCTCAATAGTGAAACGTATGAAAAAATCACACCGTCTGGCAGCCAACCTGGTAAGCTTTATGGGATGGTGAAAGTTCACAAACCACAGTGTCCACTTCGTCCAGCAGTTAGTATGTTGAATACGGCAGAATACCACCTTGCAAAATTCCTAGATAAATTCATAAAACCGAACATACCAAACCAATACATGTTAAACTCAACCCAAGAACTTTTAGAGGTTTTAGACGAAAACAAAAGTAATAGTAAAAAAGAACAATTTATTATCAGTTTTGATGTGGTTTCCTTATTCACTAATATACCTTTAGAAGAATCAATTAATTTAGCAGCGGATTATGTATATTCAGAAAATGCTAACAAAATTCCAAATTTCAGCAAAGATGTATTCAAAAAATTGTTAAAATTTGCAACCGGGGGAATATTTACATTTAATAATGTTTATTATCGCCAGACTGACGGTGTCATGATGGGCAGCCCATTAGGGCCTACCTTAGCAAATTTATTTCTTGGACATTTGGAACAAAACTGGATGAATGAGAAATTTTCTCCTATGATTTACAAAAGATATGTGGACGATATATTCTGCATCTTTGAAACTAAACAAGATGCATTCAAGTTTTTTAAATTTATAAATTCAAAACATAAGAATTTGGAATTTACTTATGAAGAAAACCAAGACAATACTTTACCTTTTTTGGACGTTAACATTACTATCAAAGATGACAATTTGGAAACAAACATTTATAGAAAGAAAACTTTTACGGGATTATTATTAAACTTTAATGCAATGTGTCCACCCCAGTGGAAAAGAGGATTAATTTTAGGACTTCTGCATAGAGCCTATTTAGTTTGTTCATCTTGGTTATCATTCAACGAAGAAATTGAAAAAATAAAAAACTTTCTTATGTCTAACGGTTATCCAGAAGATTTCTTTTACAATATTGTGAGAAAATTCATTTCGGACAAAATTTCGGGAAATTATAATATATTCGGGACTAAAACTAAAGAGGATATTAAATACACTCTTCTTTTACCGTTTATTGGCAACCCTTCACTAGTATTAAAGAAAAAACTTCAAAATATTTTCAAATGTAAAAATATACAGGTCAATATAGTGTTTTCATCATTTAAGGTGAAAAATTACTTCTCACTAAAAGACAAAAGTAATAGCGTCCTGAAGGCATCTGTGATTTATAAATTTCAATGCTTGGAGGATCCAAGTGTTACCTATGTAGGTAAAACTAAAAGATTCCTTCAGAGACGCATTACTGAACATAATAAAACCGGTAGTGCCATATTCAATCATGTGGAAAATTGTAAGAGATGTAAAGAGTTCGGGATCACCAAGTGTTTCAAAACTCTGAATAAAGGTAATTCAGACTTTGACTTGGTGATCCTGGAGGCTTTACATATCAAAGATGAAAGGCCTACCCTAAATAAACAATTAGCGGGTGATGGGACAACTTTCTTACTGAATGTGTTCCAATAACCCTTAGGCTAATTGGTTTTTCACTTAATCAGGTGACACTTTTATGTAATTAGATTGTATAATTTGTAAATAATGTTCTATACATATATCTTGTATTTTGTAATTTCAAGTCAGTTATAATGTAAGCTTGATAAGGAATACTGTGTATTCGAAATATATTGCGATATGAAGAATCATGCTGTCGTTAGTGTTTATTTTATTATTATCTAGAAAGGAAAATATTTTTATCGCTATTGAAATAATAAAAAAATTAGAAAAGATGCACCTGAAGTTGGGAACTAGATTGAAAAAATATATAAAACACAGGTGTGGATATTTAAATGGGAAATGCTTACTCGTTCGAAGCACCCAGCCTCACGTCCCTACTTTTAAACTTTTTATGTATCTTGTTTTAACATAAACTGCTATGTTTGTATTTGATTCCATTAATTAAAAAAAGTAAGTAAATAATCGATGTATATTGAAGTCTTTAAGATAAAAAGTTTTGGTTTCATTATTTCTTTTCTGGAAATAAATTTTGCTTCAACCATTTTGGTCCAAGCACTATTGATGAGGAATGGTATTCCGAAACGGACATTTACTGCTGTAAAATTAAGACTGATATAATATGTAATTAGCTTTTCTGTAATGATATATATAACCCTGCAAGTATTGTCATGTGATCAGCACAACTTTGCGATTTCTGGGTAAAAAACAATACATGTCAATAAAAATCTAATAAATGACATCATGCAGCAATTCCACTTCTGACGTTATATCTGTGATAAATTGCTGGGAACAGTTGTATATATCCGGGTACAAAATCAAAACTTTATACAGAATGATTTAAATGCAGTGAATGTTTTGTACATTATTCATGTTGTCTAGTTAATAACAAAGGTCAAACTTATTATCAAAGTCAATCTCATTCCAGGTGATAATCAAACCAAATTAAAAAAAACTTGTTTATCCTTTCCCTACTTCAATATAAAAAGTATTTTTGATTAAAAAAATATGAAAAAGCTTTCCTCCATTTTCGAAATTCTTTTGATATTTTCTTTGCTAAATCAGATTGCCTAAGCTTTTAATTAAACATTAGTATATCAAAGAGATTTTAGAATATATGTAATGTTTTTTGTTTTAAAATCTGTTTAAAACCATTATTTATGTACTATAGTACAGAGTCTGTATATCTTATAGCCCACGTCTAAGCTACAATCTCAAAATCTAATTGAACTTTCAACAGGGAAGAAAGACTGGGTGCTTCATGTTTGTCAAACATTAATCATTGTTCTATGTTCCTTTATTCTCAATTCTAATGAACACACTTGGCGGGTATAGCTAGCTAGACAGGAGTTTATGGTGTTATACCCTGAAACATTACTCACCGGGTCTGCCATTATCACATCTCCATTTAGTGACACCAGTGCGTGATTTAGTATCCACACTATGCCCGTAACTGCATAAGCTATAAATAGATTCTTGTGGATTGCCACTCGTCCACATCTCAACTGTCTGTAATGAAAATAATACAATTATTATGGACTTATGCGATAAATCCATAAGAACTGTGCATAATGAGTTTTATATAATGGACTTTTGAAAGCAAGAAATATTGTGCAATATTGATCATTAAGTTCATTGCTAGTTTATTTTATGAAAACAAAAACAAATATACTAGTTCGTGCTTAAAGCACAATAAACAAAACACAAAGTAAAACATCGAAAAACGCGCGAACTTCCACAAGGAAAGTGAGACCGGATATACTGGGAGGGTAAGCACCTCCTGTTTAGCTAGCTACACCTACCACGTTTGCAATCAAAATAGAGAATAAAAGGAACATGGTGTTATTTGATTTCAAATATATCCAGAATAATTTTTGATATAGAGACAACATACTTATCAATATTGTGAGAGTCTTATTAAGCCTAGGTTTGCAAAACGACCTGGGCAAACCATTTATAAAAAACAATGTTTAATACTTGAGCTTCCGCCAGGGAAGTGAGGCCATGTACACCGGAGAGGTATGTTTTTCCTGTCTAGCTAGCTACACCCACCAATAGTGAATAACAGAGACATGGAACTATGGGACAAATTTGGATACAGAAACATACGAAATATTGTGATGATGTGGATTACACTTTTAGAAGGCATTGATAAACATAGGCTTGCAATATCCATGCGTCAATAATTTATTTGTTACAATCCTTGTAAAAATCTTAGTGACATAAAGATCTCATTAAGTAATGGAGATCACGGAATATCATTATAATTCTCACCTGAAGCCAAAGAATATGAAGAGTGACAGCATTAAGAATACAATGGATACACTATATCCTCCAATAAATACATATATATGTCCATGATCTCCTTTGGTATTTCTGTCTACAGACTGAAAAATAAATAAACACAATTAAATTCACCAAAAGAGTCTGAGGGCGTTTAGTCGCATTTTAAGTTCTAAATTAATGTACTTGAAGATTCCATAGCGACAGACTTGATGGATATATCTTATCAAACAAGAGTTGTTATCAAAAACAAACATACTAATCCATATCCGAATCACAACCCAGAAGCAAAGAAAAAACTTTGGAACTGACAAGTTAGGTTATACACGTGAACTTCCACCAGGGAAGCGAGGCCGGGTGTAAGCTGTTTGATTAACATTTATTTTCTGTATTTCTGGTCTTCAAAACTTTCATTTTCAAAATGTTCACATTATATTATTTAAAAGTCCATAAAGACCACTCTTTCTTACAGCTGTTAAGAAGGGTATATAGGTGTGTTGTGTCGGTAACTCTAACACAAATTTTGACAATCGTCAAAGATGGTCTTCAGTCTTATTCAGAAAAAGTATATTCTACATCTGGAATCAACCAAATGTGGATTCTAAAAAATTCTAAAGAATTACTTGAACATCTTGCTTCTAATACTTTATCTCATGTAAAAAGTATAAAAACATTTGATTTTTCTACACTATACACCACAATCCCTCATTCTAAATTGAAAGAACGTCTTAAAGAAATTATTCACTTGTCTTTCTTCTACAAAAACGGTAAGCCAAGATACAAATATCTGGTGCTGAACAGGGATTCTGGTTATTTTGTCAAGCATCATACGGATTCCAAACAAAAATATACTGAAGATACCATCAACAAAATGTTGGAGTTTTTGATAGATAACATATTTGTTGTGTTTGGTAATATAGTATTTCAGCAAACAATCGGTATACCAATGGGTACAAACTGTGCACCATTGCTTGCTGATTTGTTTCTTTATTCTTACGAAGCAGAATTTATGCAGAACCTTGTTAAATCTGGAGAGAAAACTGTCGCCAAATCATTCAACTCAACATACAGATACATTGATGACGTTCTGTCTCTTAACAATCCTAAATTTGGAGACTATGTAAATGTCATCTATCCTAGTGAGCTTGAAATAAAAGACACGACTGATTCCTCAAGTTCTGCTTCATATTTAGACTTATACCTGAATTATGACGCACAAGAAAGGCTACATTTGAAACTTTATGACAAACGTGATGACTTCAATTTTTCTATTGTCAACTTTCCTTTTTTATGCAGCAATATACCTGCTTCTCCTGCTTATGGTGTATTTGTTTCCCAATTAATACGCTATGGTAGAGCTTGTTCCCACTACGGGGACTTTGTACAACGAAGTAGGCTGCTTGCAAATAAATTGTTGACTCAGGGATATTGCAAGCCTAGGCTTATCAAGGCCCTCAAAAAGTTTTATGGCCGTCATCACAGTATTGTTGATAAGTTTGATGTCTCTGTGTCCAGGATTGCCTTGGATATATTTGACGTCTCATAGTTCCATGTTCCTTTCACACAATTTTGATTACACACGTGACGGGTGTAGCTAGCTAAACAGGAGGTGCTTACCCTTCCGGAGCACCCGGCCTCACTTCCCTGGTGGAAGTTCACGTGTCTAACCTAACTTGTCAGTTCCAAAGTTTTTACTTTGCTTCTGGATTGTGATTCGGAAATGGATAAGTATGTTTGTTTTTGATATGTATCTGTTTGATTGCACGTTTTGCATTGGTATATGGAGAGAAAAATAAATACTCTCTGTTAGGGTTAGATTTATGACTATTAAGGACGCCAACCAAGTCTATATTTTGTGTGTGGGGTGTGTGTTGGTGGATAGGTATGAAATGTATACATGTTTGTGTTTGTATAAAAACAAACATACTAATCCATGTTCAAATCATAATCCATAGTAAAAACTTTAAAAACTGGCCAATTAGATAAAACGCGTGAAATTTAACCTGGGAAGTGGAGAGAATGAATAAGTGTGTTCTACGTGCTTAAGATATGCTGTGTTCGCTGCTCATTTCCGTTTACTGTTGTTTACCAATATATGACAACAATTGCCGTTTCTATATATGTCTAATAAGGCGCCTTATATATGTATATTGTATCTAATTCAAAGCGACTATTTTTGTCAGTAGAACTTGTTACATTGTCTCCGTTTTCTCCTTAATAAATCATTTTATTGTGCAAATTAACCAACAGCTGCATCTGAATCTAATATCTCCTTATCAGACGGTGATTTGGTGAAATCCTTAACCAGCTAACAAGTCTTATATCATATTGTGTCTACATACTGCACCCTGCTCTAATCAATATACATGTATGTCCCTGTCACATATACAGACAATGTCCCTGTCACATATACAGACAATGTCCCTGTCACATATACAGACAATGTCCCTGTCACATATACAGACAATGTCCCTGTCACATATACAGACAATGTCCCTGTCACATATACAGACAATGTCCCTGTCACATATACAGACAATGTCCCTGTCACATATACAGACAATGTCCCTGTCACATATACAGACAATGTCCCTGTCACATATACAGACAATGTCCCTGTCACATATACAGACAATGTCCCTGTCACATATACAGACAATGTCCCTGTCACATATACAGACAATGTCCCTGTCACATATACAGACAATGTCCCTGTCACATATACAGACAATGTCCCTGTCACATATACAGACAATGTCCCTGTCACATATACAGACAATGTCCCTGTCACATATACAGACAATGTCCCTGTCACATATACAGACAATGTCCCTGTCACATATACAGACAATGTCCCTGTCACATATACAGACAATGTCCCTGTCACATATACAGACAATGTCCCTGTCACATATACAGACAATGTCCCTGTCACATATACAGACAATGTCCCTGTCACATATACAGACAATGTCCCTGTCACATATACAGACAATGTCCCTGTCACATATACAGACAATGTCCCTGTCACATATACAGACAATGTCCCTGTCACATATACAGACAATGTCCCTGTCACATATACAGACAATGTCCCTGTCACATATACAGACAATGTCCCTGTCACATATACAGACAATGTCCCTGTCACATATACAGACAATGTCCCTGTCACATATACAGACAATGTCCCTGTCACATATACAGACAATGTTGTTATCAGTAGAGAGCATACATCATAAAACATCACATGAAGACAAAGTAGAAATAGATCATATAACGGCTGTATATCGTACTTTGATATGTGTCTTCCCTTTGATTGTCATTTAGCTAAAGAAAACAAACACGGTAATGTAACAATTGATCTTCTTATAGAAACCAATACACAGGGGTTGGTGTTCATTATTTTGTAAAATAAGGCTAATTTTTTAAGATTTTTAAATGTGCAGATGTGTGGATCACTTTTTGTAAATACGGAGGATGTTTGGTGTCCCACCTTCAATGGTTATATTACCACACAACTGGTATTAAAACACAGTGCTGTGCAAAGTTTATTATAAGCGATCTAAATATGTTTGTTTTGTCTTGTCGTGTCTGACTTTTGAATAATAAAATTGTATTGTTTGGTGTTTGTATCTTCATGTATAATGTTAAGAAATGCAAATTATATAGAGCAAGTTGTTTTAAATATACATGTATGTGTGAATGAAAAGAAAAAAAATCGTCATTACATTTCTATTATAAGTTACTGAATTGTTAGTACTATATTGTTTATAATAATATCGATGTTACACGCAAGTTGCGCCGCCGATGCGGAAACTGTCTTCCCTTTGCTTGTCATTTAGCTTAAGAAAACAGACACGGTAATGTAACAATTGATCTTCTTATAGAAACCAATATACAGGGGTTGGTGTTCATTATTTTTAAAAATATTTTTTAAGATTTTTAAAATGTGCGGATGTGTGTATCAATATTTGTAAATGCGGAGGATGTTTGGGATCCCTTTAATAGTTCTATTACCACACCACTGAAAATAAAATACAGTGCTGCTTTCCAATGCCGGAAATATAACATATGAACTTATATATGTATATCTATGTCTTGCCTTGTCGTGTCTGGCTTTTTTGATAGTCTGCAATTCATTTATTTGAATTGTTTGGTATTGTTAGCCGTTGCCAAGTTAATGTTTTTTCATTTTATCCCTTCATTATGACATATATAGCTATTTTATCTGAATAGACAATTCCAAGTCATCTAACTGATAACATACCTATACAAACAAAACATCATAAAAAACAAAACAGACAGACACAGGTGTAATAAGATCACGATGTATAACCTCAAAACCCCGGTTATTCCTAAAATGTTGTTATGATTCGGACATGGATTAGTATGTTTATTTTTTATTATATATATAATGTTTAGAAATGTAAATTATATGGAGCAACTTGTTTTGAATATATATGTGAATAAAGCTTTTTTTATTTATTTTAAAAAAAACCCGCAATTTCAGTTCTTTTATAGTTACTGAATTATATATTGTTTATAAAACAATTTAATTCCAATGTTAACTGCAAATTGGGCCGCCGCTGCGGAAACTGCACAATGATTTACCATGGCGTGTTTTGACATCTCTATAGCATATTTATGATTGAGGTGACCAAAACACATTTAAAATAGCATCTTCAATTTATCCCAATAAGAAAGTCAAAATAAATAATCAAGTGCTCGCTGAAATAAACGAAGAAAAATGAATTCATTCTATATTAGTCGATCGGCAGTGTAACAGTACAGGCCTGTCGAAAGTTTAACATTTATCTTACTAAAACGTGTAGAAGATCAGCTTTTGAGTGGCAGGATATGGGGTTGTTAGTGACCGAATGTTTATAGAAAGATAGATATAGCTAACGAGGGATGGGTAAGAGCTGTCTATTTGACACTAATTCGTTAGCTTATCGTTAGCTTAGAGTTAAATTTTCGACAGGTCTGTACTGTAGGGCTGACGAGGGATAGGTAAGAGCTGCCTGTTTGGCACTAATTCGTTAGCTTAGTGTTAAACTTTCGACAGGTCTGTAGTGTAGGGCTAACGAGGGATAGGTAAGAGCTGCCTGTTTGGCACTAATTCGTTAGCTTAGTGTTAAACTTTCGACAGGTCTGTAGTGTAGGGCTAACGAGGGATAGGTAAGAGCTGCCTGTTTGGCACTAATTCGTTAGCTTAGTGTTAAACTTTCGACAGGTCTGTACTGTAGGGCTAACGAGGGATAGGTAAGAGCTGCCTGTTTGGCACTAATTCGTTAGCTTAGTGTTAAACTTTCGACAGGTCTGTACTGTAGGGCTGACGAGGGATAGGTAAGAGCTGCCTGTTTGGCACTAATTCGTTAGCTTAGTGTTAAATTTTCGACAGGTCTGTACTGTAGGGCTGACGATGGATAGGTAAGAGCTGCCTGTTTGGCACTAATTCGTTAGCTTAGTGTTAAATTTTCGACAGGTCTGTACTGTAGGGCTGACGATGGATGGGTAAGAGCTGCCTGTTTGGCACTAATTCGTTAGCTTAGTGTTAAACTTTCGACAGGTCTGTAGTGTAGGGCTGACGATGGATAGGTAAGAGCTGCCTGTTTGGCACTAATTCGTTAGCTTAGTGTTAAACTTTCGACAGGTCTGTACTGTAGGGCTGACGATGGATGGGTAAGAGCTGCCTGTTTGGCACTAATTCGTTAGCTTAGTGTTAAACTTTCGACAGGTCTGTACTGTAGGGCTGACGATGGATGGGTAAGAGCTGCCTGTTTGGCACTAATTCGTTAGCTTAGTGTTAAACTTTCGACAGGTCTGTACTGTAGGGCTGACGATGGATGGGTAAGAGCTGCCTGTTTGGCACTAATTCGTTAGCTTAGTGTTAAACTTTCGACAGGTCTGTACTGTAGGGCTAAGGAGGGATAGGTAAGAGCTGCCTGTTTGGCACTAATTCGTTAGCTTAGTGTTAAACTTTCGACAGGTCTGTACTGTAGGGCTGACGAGGGATAGGTAAGAGCTGCCTGTTTGGCACTAATTCGTTAGCTTAGTGTTAAATTTTGACAGGTCTGTACTGTAGGGCTGACGAGGGATGGGTAAGAGCTGCCTGTTTGGCACTAATTCGTTAGCTTAGTGTTAAACTTTCGACAGGTCTGTACTGTAGGGCTGACGAGGGATAGGTAAGAGCTGCCTGTTTGGCACTAATTCGTTAGCTTAGTGTTAAACTTTCGACAGGTCTGTACTGTAGGGCTGACGAGGGATAGGTAAGAGCTGCCTGTTTGGCACTAATTCGTTAGCTTAGTGTTAAACTTTCGACAGGTCTGTACTGTAGGGCTGACGAGGGATAGGTAAGAGCTGCCTGTTTGGCACTAATTCGTTAGCTTAGTGTTAAACTTTCGACAGGTCTGTACTGTAGGGCTGACGAGGGATGGGTAAGAGCTGCCTGTTTGGCACTAATTCGTTAGCTTAGTGTTAAATTTTCGACAGGTCTGTACTGTAGGGCTGACGATGGATGGGTAAGAGCTGCCTGTTTGGCACTAATTCGTTAGCTTAGTGTTAAACTTTCGACAGGTCTGTAGTGTAGGGCTGACGACGGATAGGTAAGAGCTGCCTGTTTGGCACTAATTCGTTAGCTTAGTGTTAAACTTTCGACAGGTCTGTACTGTAGGGCTGACGATGGATGGGTAAGAGCTGCCTGTTTGGCACTAATTCGTTAGCTTAGTGTTAAACTTTCGACAGGTCTGTACTGTAGGGCTGACGATGGATGGGTAAGAGCTGCCTGTTTGGCACTAATTCGTTAGCTTAGTGTTAAACTTTCGACAGGTCTGTACTGTAGGGCTGACGATGGATGGGTAAGAGCTGCCTGTTTGGCACTAATTCGTTAGCTTAGTGTTAAACTTTCGACAGGTCTGTACTGTAGGGCTAAGGAGGGATAGGTAAGAGCTGCCTGTTTGGCACTAATTCGTTAGCTTAGTGTTAAACTTTCGACAGGTCTGTACTGTAGGGCTGACGAGGGATAGGTAAGAGCTGCCTGTTTGGCACTAATTCGTTAGCTTAGTGTTAAATTTTTGACAGGTCTGTACTGTAGGGCTGACGAGGGATGGGTAAGAGCTGCCTGTTTGGCACTAATTCGTTAGCTTAGTGTTAAACTTTCGACAGGTCTGTACTGTAGGGCTGACGAGGGATAGGTAAGAGCTGCCTGTTTGGCACTAATTCGTTAGCTTAGTGTTAAACTTTCGACAGGTCTGTACTGTAGGGCTGACGAGGGATAGGTAAGAGCTGCCTGTTTGGCACTAATTCGTTAGCTTAGTGTTAAATTTTCGACAGGTCTGTACTGTAGGGCTGACGATGGATGGGTAAGAGCTGCCTGTTTGGCACTAATTCGTTAGCTTAGTGTTAAACTTTCGACAAGTCTGTACTGTAGGGCTAACGAGGGATGGGTAAGAGCTGCCTGTTTGGCACTAATTCGTTAGCTTAGTGTTAAATTTTCGACAGGTCTGTACTGTAGGGCTGACGATGGATGGGTAAGAGCTGCCTGTTTGGCACTAATTCGTTAGCTTAGTGTTAAACTTTCGACAGGTCTGTACTGTAGGGCTGACGATGGATGGGTAAGAGCTGCCTGTTTGGCACTAATTCGTTAGCTTAGTGTTAAACTTTCGACAAGTCTGTACTGTAGGGCTAACGAGGGATGGGTAAGAGCTGCCTGTTTGGCACTAATTCGTTAGCTTAGTGTTAAATTTTCGACAGGTCTGTACTGTAGGGCTGACGATGGATGGGTAAGAGCTGCCTGTTTGGCACTAATTCGTTAGCTTAGTGTTAAACTTTCGACAGGTCTGTACTGTAGGGCTGACGATGGATAGGTAAGAGCTGCCTGTTTGGCACTAATTCGTTAGCTTAGTGTTAAACTTTCGACAGGTCTGTAGTGTAGGGCTGACGATGGATGGGTAAGAGCTGCCTGTTTGGCACTAATTCGTTAGCTTAGTGTTAAACTTTCGACAGGTCTGTACTGTAGGGCTGACGAGGGATAGGTAAGAGCTGCCTGTTTGGCACTAATTCGTTAGCTTAGAGTTAAATTTTCGACAGGTCTGTACTGTAGGGCTGACGAGGGATGGGTAAGAGCTGCCTGTTTGGCACTAATTCGTTAGCTTAGTGTTAAACTTTCGACAGGTCTGTACTGTAGGGCTGACGAGGGATAGGTAAGAGCTGCCTGTTTGGCACTAATTCGTTAGCTTAGTGTTAAATTTTCGACAGGTCTGTACTGTAGGGCTGACGAGGGATGGGTAAGAGCTGCCTGTTTGGCACTAATTCGTTAGCTTAGTGTTAAACTTTCGACAGGTCTGTAGTGTAGGGCTGACGAGGGATAGGTAAGAGCTGCCTGTTTGGCACTAATTCGTTAGCTTAGTGTTAAATTTTCGACAGGTCTGTACTGTAGGGCTGACGAGATGGATGGGTAAGAGCTGCCTGTTTGGCACTAATTCGTTAGCTTAGTGTTAAACTTTCGACAGGTCTGTACTGTAGGGCTGACGAGGGATGGGTAAGAGCTGCCTGTTTGGCACTAATTCGTTAGCTTAGTGTTAAACTTTCGACAGGTCTGTACTGTAGGGCTAACGAGGGATAGGTAAGAGCTGCCTGTTTGGCACTAATTCGTTAGCTTAGTGTGAAACTTTCGACAGGTCTGTAGTGTATAGCTGACGAGGGATGGGTAAGAGCTGCCTGTTTGGCACTAATTCGTTAGCTTAGTGTTAAACTTTCGACAGGTCTGTACTGTAGGGCTGACGAGGGATGGGTAAGAGCTGCCTGTTTGGCACTAATTCGTTAGCTTAGTGTTAAACTTTCGACAGGTCTGTACTGTAGGGCTGACGAGGGATAGGTAAGAGCTGCCTGTTTGGCACTAATTCGTTAGCTTAGTGTTAAACTTTCGACAGGTCTGTACTGTAGGGCTGACGAGGGATAGGTAAGAGCTGCCTGTTTGGCACTAATTCGTTAGCTTAGTGTTAAACTTTCGACAGGTCTGTACTGTAGGGCTGACGATGGATGGGTAAGAGCTGCCTGTTTGGCACTAATTCGTTAGCTTAGTGTTAAACTTTCGACAGGTCTGTAGTGTAGGGCTGACGATGGATGGGTAAGAGCTGCCTGTTTGGCACTAATTCGTTAGCTTAGTGTTAAACATTCGACAGGTCTGTAGTGTAGGGCTGACGATGGATGGGTAAGAGCTGCCTGTTTGGCACTAATTCGTTAGCTTAGTGTTAAACTTTCGACAGGTCTGTAGTGTAGGGCTGACGATGGATGGGTAAGAGCTGCCTGTTTGGCACTAATTCGTTAGCTTAGTGTTAAACTTTCGACAGGTCTGTAGTGTATAGCTGACGAGGGATGGGTAAGAGCTGCCTGTTTGGCACTAATTCGTTAGCTTAGTGTTAAACTTTCGACAGGTCTGTACTGTAGGGCTGACGAGGGATGGGTAAGAGCTGCCTGTTTGGCACTAATTCGTTAGCTTAGTGTTAAACTTTCGACAGGTCTGTACTGTAGGGCTGACGATGGATGGGTAAGAGCTGCCTGTTTGGCACTAATTCGTTAGCTTAGTGTTAAACTTTCGACAGGTCTGTACTGTAGGGCTGACGATGGATAGGTAAGAGCTGCCTGTTTGGCACTAATTCGTTAGCTTAGTGTTAAACTTTCGACAGGTCTGTACTGTAGGGCTAACGAGGGATAGGTAAGAGCTGCCTGTTTGGCACTAATTCGTTAGCTTAGTGTTAAACTTTCGACAGGTCTGTAGTGTATAGCTGACGAGGGATAGGTAAGAGCTGCCTGTTTGGCACTAATTCGTTAGCTTAGAGTTAAACTTTCGACAGGTCTGTACTGTAGGGCTGACGAGGGATAGGTAAGAGCTGCCTGTTTGGCACTAATTCGTTAGCTTAGTGTTAAACTTTCGACAGGTCTGTACTGTAGGGCTGACGATGGATAGGTAAGAGCTGCCTGTTTGGCACTAATTCGTTAGCTTAGTGTTAAACTTTCGACAGGTCTGTACTGTAGGGCTGACGAGGGATAGGTAAGAGCTGCCTGTTTGGCACTAATTCGTTAGCTTAGTGTTAAACTTTCGACAGGTCTGTACTGTAGGGCTGACGATGGATGGGTAAGAGCTGCCTGTTTGGCACTAATTCGTTAGCTTAGTGTTAAACTTTCGACAGGTCTGTACTGTAGGGCTGACGATGGATAGGTAAGAGCTGCCTGTTTGGCACTAATTCGTTAGCTTAGTGTTAAACTTTCGACAGGTCTGTAGTGTATAGCTGACGAGGGATAGGTAAGAGCTGCCTGTTTGGCACTAATTCGTTAGCTTAGTGTTAAACTTTCGACAGGTCTGTACTGTAGGGCTGACGATGGATAGGTAAGAGCTGCCTGTTTGGCACTAATTCGTTAGCTTAGTGTTAAACTTTCGACATGTCTGTACTGTAGGGCTAACGACGGATAGGTAAGAGCTGCCTGTTTGGCACTAATTCGTTAGCTTAGTGTTAAACTTTCGACAGGTCTGTAGTGTATAGCTGACGAGGGATGGGTAAGAGCTGCCTGTTTGGCACTAATTCGTTAGCTTAGTGTTAAACTTTCGACAGGTCTGTACTGTAGGGCTGACGATGGATGGGTAAGAGCTGCCTGTTTGGCACTAATTCGTTAGCTTAGTGTTAAACTTTCGACAGGTCTGTACTGTAGGGCTGACGAGGGATGGGTAAGAGCTGCCTGTTTGGCACTAATTCGTTAGCTTAGTGTTAAACTTTCGACAGGTCTGTACTGTAGGGCTGACGATGGATAGGTAAGAGCTGCCTGTTTGGCACTAATTCGTTAGCTTAGTGTTAAACTTTCGACAGGTCTGTACTGTAGGGCTAACGAGGGATAGGTAAGAGCTGCCTGTTTGGCACTAATTCGTTAGCTTAGTGTTAAACTTTCGACAGGTCTGTAGTGTATAGCTGACGAGGGATAGGTAAGAGCTGCCTGTTTGGCACTAATTCGTTAGCTTAGTGTTAAACTTTCGACAGGTCTGTACTGTAGGGCTGACGATGGATGGGTAAGTGCTGCCTGTTTGGCACTAATTCGTTAGCTTAGTGTTAAATTTTCGACAGGTCTGTACTGTAGGGCTGACGAGGGATAGGTAAGAGCTGCCTGTTTGGCACTAATTCGTTAGCTTAGTGTTAAACTTTCGACAGGTCTGTACTGTAGGGCTGACGATGGATAGGTAAGAGCTGCCTGTTTGGCACTAATTCGTTAGCTTAGTGTTAAACTTTCGACAGGTCTGTACTGTAGGGCTAACGAGGGATAGGTAAGAGCTGCCTGTTTGGCACTAATTCGTTAGCTTAGTGTTAAACTTTCGACAGGTCTGTACTGTAGGGCTGACGAGGGATAGGTAAGAGCTGCCTGTTTGGCACTAATTCGTTAGCTTAGTGTTAAACTTTCGACAGGTCTGTACTGTAGGGCTGACGATGGATGGGTAAGAGCTGCCTGTTTGGCACTAATTCGTTAGCTTAGTGTTAAATTTTCGACAGGTCTGTACTGTAGGGCTGACGAGGGATAGGTAAGAGCTGCCTGTTTGGCACTAATTCGTTAGCTTAGTGTTAAACTTTCGACAGGTCTGTACTGTAGGGCTGACGATGGATAGGTAAGAGCTGCCTGTTTGGCACTAATTCGTTAGCTTAGTGTTAAACTTTCGACAGGTCTGTACTGTAGGGCTAACGAGGGATAGGTAAGAGCTGCCTGTTTGGCACTAATTCGTTAGCTTAGTGTTAAACTTTCGACAGGTCTGTACTGTAGGGCTGACGAGGGATAGGTAAGAGCTGCCTGTTTGGCACTAATTCGTTAGCTTAGTGTTAAACTTTCGACAGGTCTGTAGTGTAGGGCTGACGAGGGATAGGTAAGAGCTGCCTGTTTGGCACTAATTCGTTAGCTTAGTGTTAAACTTTCGACAGGTCTGTAGTGTAGGGCTGACGAGGGATAGGTAAGAGCTGCCTGTTTGGCACTAATTCGTTAGCTTAGTGTTAAACTTTCGACAGGTCTGTAGTGTAGGGCTGACGAGGGATAGGTAAGAGCTGCCTGTTTGGCACTAATTCGTTAGCTTAGTGTTAAACTTTCGACAGGTCTGTAGTGTAGGGCTGACGAGGGATAGGTAAGAGCTGCCTGTTTGGCACTAATTCGTTAGCTTAGTGTTAAACTTTCGACAGGTCTGTAGTGTAGGGCTGACGAGGGATAGGTAAGAGCTGCCTGTTTGGCACTAATTCGTTAGCTTAGTGTTAAACTTTCGACAGGTCTGTACTGTAGGGCTGACGATGGATAGGTAAGAGCTGCCTGTTTGGCACTAATTCGTTAGCTTAGTGTTAAACTTTCGACAGGTCTGTACTGTAGGGCTGACGAGGGATGGGTAAGAGCTGCCTGTTTGGCACTAATTCGTTAGCTTAGTGTTAAACTTTCGACAGGTCTGTAGTGTAGGGCTGACGATGGATGGGTAAGAGCTGTCTATTTGACACTAATTCGTTAGCTTAGTGTTAAACTTTCGACAGGTCTGTACTGTAGGGCTGACGAGGGATGGGTAAGAGCTGCCTGTTTGGCACTAATTCGTTAGCTTAGTGTTAAACTTTCGACAGGTCTGTAGTGTAGGGCTAACGAGGGATGGGTAAGAGCTGTCTATTTGACACTAATTCGTTAGCTTAGTGTTAAACTTTCGACAGGTCTGTACTGTAGGGCTGACGATGGATGGGTAAGAGCTGTCTATTTGACACTAATTCGTTAGCTTATCGTTAGCTTAGAGTTAAATTTTCGACAGGTCTGTACTGTAGGGCTGACGATGGATGGGTAAGAGCTGCCTGTTTGGCACTAATTCGTTAGCTTAGTGTTAAACTTTCGACAGGTCTGTACTGTAGGGCTGACGATGGATAGGTAAGAGCTGCCTGTTTGGCACTAATTCGTTAGCTTAGTGTTAAACTTTCGACAGGTCTGTACTGTAGGGCTGACGATGGATGGGTAAGAGCTGCCTGTTTGGCACTAATTCGTTAGCTTAGTGTTAAACTTTCGACAGGTCTGTACTGTAGGGCTGACGATGGATAGGTAAGAGCTGCCTGTTTGGCACTAATTCGTTAGCTTAGTGTTAAACTTTCGACAGGTCTGTACTGTAGGGCTGACGATGGATGGGTAAGAGCTGCCTGTTTGGCACTAATTCGTTAGCTTAGTGTTAAACTTTCGACAGGTCTGTACTGTAGGGCTGACGAGGGATGGGTAAGAGCTGTCTATTTGACACTAATTCGTTAGCTTATCGTTAGCTTAGAGTTAAATTTTCGACAGGTCTGTACTGTAGGGCTGACGATGGATGGGTAAGAGCTGCCTGTTTGGCACTAATTCGTTAGCTTAGTGTTAAACTTTCGACAGGTCTGTACTGTAGGGCTGACGATGGATAGGTAAGAGCTGCCTGTTTGGCACTAATTCGTTAGCTTAGTGTTAAACTTTCGACAGGTCTGTACTGTAGGGCTGACGATGGATGGGTAAGAGCTGCCTGTTTGGCACTAATTCGTTAGCTTAGTGTTAAACTTTCGACAGGTCTGTACTGTAGGGCTGACGATGGATAGGTAAGAGCTGCCTGTTTGGCACTAATTCGTTAGCTTAGTGTTAAACTTTCGACAGGTCTGTACTGTAGGGCTGACGATGGATGGGTAAGAGCTGCCTGTTTGGCACTAATTCGTTAGCTTAGTGTTAAACTTTCGACAGGTCTGTACTGTAGGGCTGACGAGGGATGGGTAAGAGCTGCCTGTTTGGCACTAATTCGTTAGCTTAGTGTTAAACTTTCGACAGGTCTGTAGTGTATAGCTGACGAGGGATGGGTAAGAGCTGCCTGTTTGGCACTAATTCGTTAGCTTAGTGTTAAACTTTCGACAGGTCTGTACTGTAGGGCTGACGATGGATGGGTAAGAGCTGCCTGTTTGGCACTAATTCGTTAGCTTAGTGTTAAACTTTCGACAAGTCTGTACTGTAGGGCTGACGATGGATGGGTAAGAGCTGCCTGTTTGGCACTAATTCGTTAGCTTAGTGTTAAACTTTCGACAGGTCTGTACTGTAGGGATGTATGGCGACAGTGTGTGTGTTTTAAATTAGCATTATAGCAGCTATCTGCACGAAGGAAATTAACAAATCAGAATATTTTAAGTTGAAAGCAAACCCAGAAATGTCCGATCATTAATTTGATTTATTTGAATCCAATGTAAATCGTTTTGTTCAGTTATACAAATATCCCTGATGTTTCGTGATTCCAGAATTTTTATGTTTTTTCTTATATGAGAAAACACAATGTATGAATATGTATTCTGCTGTAAAATTAAGTAAGGCTAACACAGGAAACATGTAACTGTTTATAATTCAATATTTTATATGGTCATTTCGTGTGAAAAGAAGCCTAATTTGAATAAATTTGAAATACAAAACTAGATAAATCTAGTAAGATTGTCATGGTAATAGGCCATAGTGAAATTAAGAAAATTGAAGCAATTTTATTAGTGAAATTAATTAACGGATTAACGTTAATGGCGAGAACATGTTAGTCAGATGAAAATATGAATCGTTCATTTAAAATTTTAAACTTTAACATTTTGGCATTGGAGAACAGACCTTTTTTCATTTATGTGCTCGATACTCGAAAGCTAATGAAATCATTAAAATTCTGGCTGTTTGATAGGTTATGGAACTGCTTGAAAGTTGGCTTTTGAGACCCGACGGGACTATTTCAATCATGGCGGTCGAGACCTTACTGAATAATTTCAATGTTTTGGTTTTAGAGACCTTACAGATGCACTTCAATTTTAGGACCATGCGGAAACATTTACGGAATTAATTTTGATGTTCCAACCCACTCGAAATTGTTTCACTTTTAGAGATAAGGTCTGTTTTATATTAAAGGAAACAGACTCTATTACCTAGTTTAAAGTACCGTATGTATACAATGTATCTAATGAAATATTTGACAAATTTAATTTCCTCATCTAGTACCATTACACATTGTACATACTTTTGTATTATCATTGGCCATTTAAGCTTTATCTCCTGATGTTGCCCTCGATCTCATTAAACATACATTCATTCAGTGTAGTCAATCAATTATTTTCTACATTAACGTAAATCATTATCAGATAAGTGTTGTTATTGTCTCTGTATAAGAGTTATTATTTTATGTATTTACAGACCTTTACCCCAAGAAATATGCTTCATCTATCACAACAACATACTATACAGACACGTCCATAGTTTAACACTAAGCTAACGAATTAGTGACGAATCGGCCCTTCGTAAGGTATATCACGACAGCTAATTCAGTAGAGATCTGTCGAAAGTTTGACACTGAACAAAAATATAAAACAAACATACCGATCCATGTTCAAACCACAACCCAAAAGCGAAATCTTTTAAGCTGGCAAATTAGGTAAAACAAGAAAACTTCCACCAGGAAAGTGAGGCCGGGTGCTCCGACAAGGGTAAGCCCCTTCTGGTAAACTAGCTACACCTGCAAACGAATTAGGGTTTCGACAGCTCATGTGGACCCTTCGTAAGGCATGTCTCGACAGTTACTGTCTATTTCTTGACAACTTTTTGTTCAATAGCTACCCGTATCTCGGCCACTCAGTACCCGAGCGTCGACTCATTTTCTTTAGCTCAGTGTTAAGCTTTCGGCAAGTCTGTACTGTATATCACGACAGCTGCTGACTATCCGGTGACAACGTTTCAGTCACTATCTATATCTCGGCCACTCAGTACCCGAGCGTCGACTCATTTTCTTTAGCTCAGTGTTAAGCTTTCGGCAAGTTTGTACTGTATATCACGACAGCTGCTGACTATCCGGTGACAACGTTTCAGTCACTATCTATATATATCTCAGACACTCACTACCCACATCGACTCTTTTCTCGTTAGCTAATTGTTGGATTTTCGACAGGTCCGTCTCTCGACAACTTTTCGGTCACTAGTTATCTGTACCCGAACGTCAATTACTTCTCGTTATTTTAGTGTTAAACTTTCGACAGGTCTATACTGTCATTCAGAAAACATTTTTTTTACCAATCAGATATAATATATATATATAATTAAGTCCATCAATTATGCTGTGTATTGTTTTTAATGTTTTTTGGAATGATTTATAGAAAATATTTGTATAATCACATATTAAGACATGGATTAGTATGTTTGTTTTGGATTAGTGTGTACCTAAGTTCATCAGTTATGTTGTTTATAATTCAAATCTTTTAGAATGATTTATAGAAATAATTAGATATTGTCAAATTTATTTCAATATCTTAACCCACACGTGATATTTATACAGTTTTAAATCCATTAATTATTATTTATCATGACTCATTGTCTTATGTCTCTCATATCAACATTGTATGTGATTGATATGTTGTTATGTTTTATACAACAAATCAAATCATTGCTTCGTTCGGTTTTTATTTTTTGATTCGTTTTATATGATAATTTTATCTTGTTAATTCTGAATTTTTTTTCAGTAGCACATGGATCTGTTATCAATTCTTTAAATGGATTTAATGATACAGAATGAGAATTATACAACATACAGTCGTTAATCATTGTTTTAGACTGTTGAAAACGTATAAAATGTGCATTTTTATTTCCAATGGAACAAAATATTTTAGTTCAGTCAAGAAATTTAAAAAATTATAATTTGCCTGTTATTCATTTTTGTTTAAGTTTTATAATGGATGATCGAATTCTCTTGCCTTGCCTTTAGTTACTGTTTTTTTACTGTTACAAAGTGATTTCTTCTTTAAATATTTCTTTGTTAATTTATAATCACTTGTCTCTCACATCTTGTGGTTTAGAGCGGAGGAAATAAAACGCGTTTGCACTGTTTGGTTTTTTCACGACTCAATACACGGTTAACTAGAAATGGCCGTTCTCTGCTGTTCACAACAAAAGATGCAGAATAAAAAAGAAGTAAGTCTATAAAAATATACTTACCTCCTCAAAGCTACATGATTGGTAGTTAGCCTTTCCAGTATTCGGGTTAATCTCCCAAGTTCCATTCTCTCTGCAGTCAACAAACCCAAAACCTTGTCAAAAAGGTAAGTGTTATTAAATAAATAAATAAATGAATAAATAAATAAATAAATAAAAATCGAAACATCTAAAGTTATTTGAAACAAAATATATTTCTTAAAAATATAAATAGTAATATTTATATATGTAGCTTAAATATGCATTTGGCAATAGATGTAATGATGAAAACAAAAGGGACAAAAAGACATGATTAGAGAAACACATTTTATAAAACTCCCTAACATCAACTGACACTAATCTAGATGGTATAACGGTATATATACGTTTTAAGTTTGTTTCTTTCTTGTCATTTTTTGTTCTTTTTATCATTTTGTTTCGTAAACCATGTCTGTTGCCAAGTGTTTTATAAAACCAGAAAGAAAGTAAGCAATAAGGTCCTTCAATAACTAGTAATGGTAATTAAGCACCATGCTGTATATCGAGTAGCTTGTACAGTGTTCATAATGCACGCAAATGTATAGAGGCGATATTGTGTCATTAATATTTTTAGATCTCTACAAATATATTAATTACTTACTGTCATCTATGGGAGCTAGAATCGGTGGACAACGAACATAAAATCTAGTTCCGGCCCGAGTGTGGTTCCAACATCCGCCGAATGTGTCACTGGTTCCATTACAATACAGATATCCTACAGAAATAGAAATAAAAATTACAGTAATAAGATAGTATGAAAACAGACATTCAAACAGAAGTTCTGGAAAATGTTTGACAAAAAAAAACTTATATGTAATACAAACCATAACCTCATATGTAATACAAATACAAATAGTTTTTTTTCTTATGTTTTTTATTGTCCTTCCATACAATTAACAAAAACATATAACATACAGACACAAAATATTACATCATTATTACATTTTAACATAGAGTTTTTCAATTATTTTCAAATCTGATCTAATAAAATTTGCCTTTTAGGGGATACATAAAAGAGGAAAACATTTCTATTTTCATTTGATTTTTTTAAAATAAAGTAAAGCAAAAGTAGTCAAATAGTAATGTCTATCTAGTATGTCATTATGAAAAAAATCAGAATATAAAAACCTCCCAATCAAAATCACAAAAAGGAAAGCAAACACTAGCAAAATAAAAATGAGACATATGAACTTCTACCAGGGAAGAAAGCTGTTGTTTTCCAGAATGGTAAGTACCCAGAATATAAAGACCTCCCAATCAAAATCACAAAAAAGAAAGCAAACACTAGCAAATTAAATAAGACACGTGAACTTCTACCAGGAAGAAAGCCGTTGTTTTCCAGAATGGTAAGTACCTCATGTTTAATCTGCAACATGTAAAATCTCATTAACGATAGGAACATGAATCTTTAAGATGTCAAATGTATCATAATTTT
Organism: Anadara kagoshimensis; assembly: GCA_021292105.1. Lineage (NCBI taxonomy): Eukaryota > Metazoa > Mollusca > Bivalvia > Arcoida > Arcidae > Anadara > Anadara kagoshimensis. Next base: position 41,614,343 of record CM037872.1, on the reverse strand, counting down.
GAATGTAGAGACATCATAATTATCAAACATATTGTAATGACGGTCAATTGAATATGACGGTCATTGTCATTACTATATGGCTTCTGTAGACAGGTTGTTAATATTGGGGTTTTGTTTTGTACAAATATCAAGCATAGGGACTTATCAGTGATTATGATTACATGATAGTATTATATAGTAATGGTCACTATAATAGGTTTTACTGTATATAAAAAACCACCTATTCTTCAAAACACTGTGTTATATCTTGAACCATAAAACAGCATCTTTGCATGTACAAAATATATAAAATAAAAATACACCGGGTAATCCAGAGACATTAAGTCTATGATATTCAATTTAGTGCTAATTCAATTGTCAATAGGGATTTAATTAAATACAAATGTAGTATTTTGTCACATGTAAGTTAAATATGCCAGTGTTATTATGTTTAATGTTTTTACAATAACGTCTGATCTGCATCTCTAATACTATTCACATTCATCTTCATAGAATCAATATCACTAGCATGTTTGCATTGGGGCCGAAATCAAAACATTTTACTGACTTAGATTTAAGAAAATGTGTTCCGTAAAGCCCGTGATTATTAGCACATATACACACTCTCTTATCTTTAACAACATTTTTTACTGGTAATAAGATTGGGGTCTGTTAGCTTTTAGTCTTTTGATTAATAGAAGGCCAGTTTATATCTCTCACGAGACAATATTGCAGATCAAACAATCTATTTCAATTCCATTCATGTCAAAATCATGTGAAAATTGGATATCAAAACATTTGGGTTTATTTTAGTAGGGTACGTTATAACTCAATATAACCACAATTATTTTAATCTGATTCCGTTGCATGTTTGAGAGCACTTCAATTATATTACTTTTACTGTTCCTCGTGTTAAGTCATGAGCCGATTATCAAAGATCGATTCTGAATCTCTCGCTATGTTTAACAATACTTTCTGGATTGGTAGTTAATCAAAGGTTGTGTTAAGAACAGTCATACCTGTCTTGTTACCTGGGGAGGTTTTTAATTGCAAGTTTTAAATTAATAAAAAATTGTCTAAAATGCACCCAGTGTGTGACCTCGTGTCGTGCCGAGTAAATATAAACTAACATGTTTTCGTCATTTTCTTATTTGGATTTTAATTCAAAACACATAGATATCATTTTTGTTTTAAATATTATCCTAACAATTTTAAACATACATTATAAACTACCATCAATAAAGAACTATACACGTTTGAGACTTGTCATTCATCACAGACATCGTCATAAAAATAAAGCATTTGAAGCAATATTCTACTAAAACATTTTTTCAGCTTAAAAGGTCTTTTTTCTAGAACAATATATTTTCCACATTTTATATGTTTCATAAAATGTAAAAAACAAGAAAATTGAGAAAATTATATTTTCAGAAAAAAGTTGCACGCGCGTAGATCATTAAGGTAACACTTTTAAATACTGCAAAATCTTGCATCTTTCAATTCTATGAATTAATTGTAAGACAATCCTATTGTAGACACACATTTGTATTGTAATTTTGTATGATAGTATAAAATAGAAAGCTGATAAACAAATCCCTTGTCGTAGCTTGGTGTTAAGAAGTCACTGATATAAAAACCTCAAACTGTCAAACATCTTTACAACAAGATGATAATCTAGAGGTTTATGTAGGATTCTGAAATAAAACCTAAGGATGGGTAAGGTATTTGTCTGGTGTTCGATTGTGATAATTAATTCATAATAAATGAGGCAAGAAAACCCCAGATATGATATTAAATGCGCTGTTTAAGATGGATAAAAAAGTTACAGAATTAGATAATATAGAAATAATAAACTTACTAATGTCCATTTTCAAGAAAATTATGGTCCAAGATTTTTAACATTGGTCGGTATTAATTGATCTAACCATTTTGTATTGATTTCGTATAAAATATAGTGATTTTAACGACATTAAGCAATTACAAAATTAAATAATAAAGAAATAATTTCCAACCTAATGTTCACTTTCAAGAAAATCATGGTCCAAGATTTCAGGAAATTGGTCAGTAATAATTTAGCTAACCATTTTCATATTATTTATTTCATATAAAATAAAGCGATTTAGCGACATTTATTGTACAAACATCTCTATGTATGTTATTTATACATTTTGTATATAATTGTTTTGTATAAATAGATAGGGTTTTCCTGACGTTTATGCTCATTCTAAAACAATGTTATCGAGTTTGATTGGACACTCGTCTCGACAACACGTAATTGATTTTTCAGACCCCATAATTTTCCAAGATTTTCTAATCTTGCTTTTAACGATGTTTATAATGCTAGACTATTTATCTATCTGTTTAATGTAAATAAAACGAAATCTGTTTCTTAAATAGTGATAGTAACTCGTATAAAAGTCGATCTCGTCTCGGTGACCGTTTTAGATTTTATTGATCTAATTCCGTTTTCCTGTCAGATGGTATATTGCCTCGTTTTAAATATGAGTACGGTTCATAGTTTGATATAAATCTTTGTATCTTTTCTACGCCAGGAGTTCTTTATAGATCTGACACGAACAAATTAAACAGCGATAAACACTTCAGTAAGAATTAATTTGTATCAAGATAATGTTTGAGTTTATCTTATATATAAATTCTGAGAAAAATCGAACCACGAGTATGTGATGTTATTAAATGTACACCCTGATGGTAAACTTCAACTATACTATATACTGTTCGTGATATATTGACACTTTCAGAATTTTGATACAAGTGTTTATATGTTTCAGTTGCAAGAAAATAAATTCCTTTGTAAATAAATATTGTAGACGTCTGCTTCTTTAAACAATGCAAATGCATTTTACGAACAAATTTACTGGGTAAACTTGATAACAGAACGATTTATATTCCCCTGTCAATTGTGTATGCAAGAACAGAAATGTAAAGGTAGAAACTTTTAAACCCTCTAAAATGTTACATTTTTTTCTAGCAATTCGCGGGAATTATATATTTATTACAAATATATAATTCAGTGACAGACAGTGAAACCTCCAAACCTGTATACATAACTTTCAATGCATCATTTATTATAAAATGTTAAAAAGGATATTTTCTGTTTATATCATTATTTTCATATCTAAACTAAACTAAATTTACACCAAAAATACTTGTTTCCTACGAAAGCCTATTAAGCTCATGAATAAAAAAAATTGAAAGGCGTAATAACGCGAAATAAAGGCGTTATAACGCGAATCGAAAGGCGTTATAACGCCTTTAGAAAGGCATAATAACGCGAAGTGAAAGGCGTTATAATGCCTTTTTGTCTATATATAGAGCAGTCACTTCCCTGGAGAATGTTAACAACCCTCACCACAAAAAGATTGGTTTCAGTTTGAATAGCTTAAGGCAACTGCATATCTATTCATACTAAGATGTCACAAATGTCATTTAATCATTGTTAAAAGTTAGCGATTGACAATTGAACAGGAACTTTTGAATAAATAGCCATGTGTACATTGCCAATGTTTATTAATGTTTATATTTTAAGATTACTTAAAAGATTTCCATCCCCATATATAAAATGATACTCTTTATGAAAAAAAAAACACTTTAACATTGAAAAGAAACCTTTCTTTCTGTTTTACTGAAATACTAGTAGTATGTCCATTTCAGCGCAGGATCGGATGATGTGCAGTTTTTTTTAATTTTCATAAAATAAATACATATAAAACAGCCTATTACATTACGCCTTTTAATTCGCGTTATTACGCTTTTATTTCGCGTTATAACGCCTTTATTTCGCGTTATTACGCCTTTCTAAAGGCGTTATAACGCCTTTTTCGCATTATAACGCCTTTATTTCGCGTTATTACGCCTTTCAATTTTTTTTTATTCATGAGCTTAATAGGCTTTCGTAGTTTCCAATGGGAATAAGCTTAAATCAAAACTGTGATAAACTCAATATCGTATAGGACATTATACAAATCAAACCCAATTACGAGTTAACAAGAAACCACTTACGTTAACCAAAGAACCCGCTTACATTAAACAAAACCCGTTTACGTTAAACAAAAGTCGCTTACGTTAATCAAAAGCCGCTACGTTAACAAAAACTGCTTACATTTAACAAAACCCGCTTACGTTAACCAATATACATTATAGGTTTTGTTGTCAATTTTCCCTCTTATTAACTAACACACCTCATAAATACAATAAACATTACTATCTATATCAGACAGATATACTGATTTCTCATTAGACATACTAGCTTTTAATTGAAAAAGGTCCATAAACAAAATATCTTTAGTTGATAGTCAATATCATTTATGTGTTTATTTTATTTATGATGACGATTGATTTAGATCTCTATAATAACAATAAACCGTTTGGGTAATGTAATAAAAAAGAACAGAAACTCTAACCAGTAAGTAGCAGCAACCAAGATACAATTTTACGGTTGGTATTACGTTTTCTGTATTTTAAATTTCAAATACTCAGTCTCTTATTGTAATTTCCACAGGCTGCATTTATACGGTACATTTCACGAGTCTTATGGTGTATTATATCAAACATAGCCTATGATTCCGGATCTAGTCTCAAATGGTGTTTGTCCAGTAAATCATTATAGTGTTGTTCAGAAAACGTTGTTTCAGTTTTGTTGGTAGTGTATCATACGATTGTATTCAGAAAAAGGGTAAGGCATTTGACTATTATTCATTGCTGTTGACGTCCAGATATTTGTGTCGAAGACTACCGAGATTCATATAAAAGATTTCATCATGGGTGGCAGGATAAACACCTCAAATCAAACGAAGGAATTACGTGATGTTATTTCTGACACGTTCTGCTACTAGCAGTCATGGGAACGAAGGCTTCCATCATAATCAGACAGACAACCGTACGCCATGATGACATATGGTCTGTATTATGTTCTAAGCTTTTCATGATATCTCTTAAACTGCAGTCTGAGATGTACTTGATGTTGTGATGTACATGTTTTTTTCAGTTGCAAGTTTCTTTGTTTTCTATTTTCTGTAATAGCAAATAACAATTTGAAAACATATTTCATTTGACAAAATAAAATGTAAATTAAAGATACACGTATTAAAAGACACAGACTTGGTAACTACAAGCAACATTAAAGTACAACGAACGAGAAAAAGACAAATCATAACCGAGTGATAATTTTTTGACATGGATTGGTTTATATATAGTGACAACATTATGGCAAGTGCTATTTTAGTGGGTTCTATTCAAGCCATCTTTTTTTTTTTTATTGAAATAACATATTATACTAGTTTTAATTTTACAGCACTAGAGAATACAGTTCCTCATCAGTAGTGCTTGGAACAAAGTTGTGAAACCAATTTTTTTTCAAGATGTTAAAAAGATGCCCAAAATATATTTTACCAAATTTAGCTAAGGAAATACTTTGCATGAAGGAATATACCTCAGGTTTTTTTATTTAGGACTTAACTAGCAGCAAATACAAAAAACAAAGCAGACCAAGATGGAACTGATTCCACTCTCTTCATATGAAAACATAGAAGCAGCATTTCCTATTTGTGTTACATTTAGACTCTCTCAGATAACAAAAATACATAACTGTGTTCTTCGTGATGAAACAACTTAAGTGAAAACTGCTCAAGTATCGTTAACATTTTTTCGATATCACAAGTCCAATTAACTGAAGTAGAGTGTAATATATATCTATATTTATATTTAGTAAACATAACCGTTATAATTAATGGATTTTAATTTAATTGAACACACTTTATATTCAATAAACCATATTGACATGTGACATATTAAATCAATTTATATTTTCCACAGCTCACTAATTTTTAGTCGGTACAATAGAGACCGATGTATTTTTGTATTCCATTGTGAAATATCGTGTTAAGAAAGCAACTCATGATCGAGTATTATTAAATTCATTTCCAGCAACCTTATGTTTGTACAATTGTTCCATTTCCTATCGGTCGACCAGGAATCTTTGGTTGGTACTATCGTAACATATTTTTCTTGTTCCATTACTTTTATTTTTATTTGAGTTTTATTATGAAGCATACAGAGCATTGCTGTTAGGTATTTTCTTTAATGGGTTACACCATCGTTATATCAAACGTGTTTATGGAGACCTTTCAGTCTGAGTACACCAGTTAAATGAGTTGAGACGAACTCGCTATTGATGTAAAGATCACTGTGTTTGTGTTTTGTTGAGTGACAGGGTTTTAGAGACAGGTCGCTCCATGATTTATTGACAGTCCGTCTGTTGTATCGACATGGCACTTATGCTTAAAGCCATTTTCATGTTAAAAGACATAAAAACTAGAAAATGATCCTACATATCAAAATAGTAGAAAGAAACTGAAACTAAAAAAAACATGTAATTTAACAGCAAAGACACGTGATTTACAGTTACAGCTTGATTCATTGCCACCGTTTGTTAAGTCAAATTTTGGTTTGGCGATAATATAATTAAACCTTGATTCATTGCCATCATTTGTTTAGTCAAATTTTCACATTATAAAGGCGCTTGGCGATAAACCGAGGTAGACTCGTAAACAGCAATAAAGAAGAAATACGCTTTAGTACTTCAAAACATCGTAGAGGTAAATGAGGTGATAAAGTTTTGGAAGACCATTAAAACGAGATTTTACTGTATATATGTATGTTAGTTTCACAATTTTGGTCCAAAAACTACAGATGGTAAATGTATTCCGAAACGGCCGTCTAGTACTGTAAAATATCACTGGTTTAATATTTAATTAACATAGATACACAACAAGTGGTTGACAATAGCAAAAACAAGAGACAACAATATGAGCGCATCAAGACCAAATTTACAAATTAAACACTTGCGGATGAAAAGCAACAACCTAAATGTCACTGTTAAAGATAAAATTTAAAATATAATGTCAGTATATCCAATATAATTCTACATATATTTGACGTTGCATAATTTCATGCCCTTATATTCTCAATTTACTCAATTTATTATCAAAAGATAAGATCATATATAGTTTATATTCGATTACAATATGCCAGTGGTGTTATAAGGCGACGAAAAACCGTAAAAGAGAGAGTAATACATAAAGAAGTAAACTGGATTTTAAAACAAAAATATGTTTAACAAATGAAATATTATGTTAGAAAATACTGTGGCGGGTGCAGGTGGCTAGACACCAAATTCTTACCCTTCCATAACACCCGGCTTTACCTCTCTAATGGAGGTTTTATATGTTTCACTTGGTTTTGCTTTTAAAGTTTGTTTTTACTATTTTGGTATTGTGATTTGGCCATGTAAATTGTATGTTTGTTTTTGGTAAAAAATAAATTGCATTCCAAACATATGTTTAATATTTGTAGATTCTTTCAACATGAATTAATGTCTTTGTTTTTTGATTGCTTAATTTTCCTTTTATAAATAAAATAAGATTTTTCAGGGATTTCTTTTGTAATTTATTATTTTTATCTTTTTGAGGAAAATACACAAAAAATAAGTATTTTCTCATTTTGTTCTACACAAGTATTATTTACAAGTAATTTATTTCTTTAGATAATGTCAATATTGTGTTGCCCTTCTACTCCAATATCTAATTAAGGTGCTCCTTCAGAAGAGGAAGTTCCAATAACAACATTTACTTAATACTCCATCAATATACAGATGATCATCATTAATCAATGTGTGAAGTTAATCATTATACAATCACAGACAAACTGGTAGTAAATAGTTGTGATGAGTTTGACAAATAATGAACTGGTTAAAGTATACGTTCAATGTCCCAAATAAATTAAAACTGGACAAATGCCAAACGGTCAGTGTTACTGAGATAATAAATGTGGGAAATTTGTTAGGTCAAAATATAATTAATTTAAACACAAAGTAGACAAATGGCATCGCGCGAATTGGTTGTGGCTCCAAATATTTACAAATTTACAAGTACTTGGAATATCAGATAAAATGATTAAACATGTTTAAAAATGTAAAATGGGCCAGATCCAAAGATATAAAAACAAAATATTACAATTTCTAGTTTGATTTGATCACTATAGCATCTCAAATAGATCAAAACACAAAACTATCCTGGTCTTTAAATTTGAGAAGTATTGGAGACAAATAATTATAAATTATTGAAGTGTTTTATGACACCCTAAAGTAATTTGTAACTTAAATTACTCATGCCATTTATGCCATGGCATTTTATAGTTCCATATTCCTGCCATTTTGAATTTTGATTTCACACATGGCGAGTGTAGCTAGCTCGGCAGGAAGTGCTTAGACTACCGGAACATCCATTCTCACGTTCCTTGTTTTCCAATCACAAACCAAATATTGAAGCAAAACTTTGCAAAATGTCGAATTTAATTAAGCTTAATTTGCCTTTTTCAAAGTTTTACTTTTTTACCTCGTTTACTGAAATTTAGAGAAAATCAAAAGCATGTATAATTAAGTAATAATTTAAGAGAACTGATTTTTAAGTTCTGATTTATATTTAGACTTATACCTCAATTATGCTACTCACGAAAGGCTACGTTTGAAACTGTGAATGATAAACGTGATGGCTTCAATATCAGCGTTCTATTTTTATGACCAGTTTTCCTGCTTCTCCTGCTTATGGTGTATTTTCCCAATTAATACGCTATGGTAGAGTTCAACGAAACAGGCTGGGGCAAAAAACTGTTGGCCTAGGATTATTGTAAGCTTATGCTTATGACAGTGCTCAAAACGTTTTGTGACCGTCATCACAGTATTGTTGATAAGTCTGATGTCTCTGTGTCAAGGATTGCACTGGTTTTATTTGGCTTCCCATAGTTGAATGTTTCTTTCATCAATATTTATTACCCAAATGGCGGGTGTAGCTAGCTAAACAGGTGGTCTTTACCCTCTCAGAGCACCCGGCCTGGTGGAAGTTCACGTCATTAACGTAATTTCTCAGTTTCAAAGTTTTTGCTTAGTATCTAGATTTTGATTTGGACATGGATTAGAATGTTTGTTTTTAAATAATAAAACAAATAGTGTGAAACACATTTCACGTTAGTTTGTGTTTTTTCTTGAATTTAAGAAAAAGGAATATCTAAAACAAACAACAACAAGGAACGGAAAAAGAAACTACCACTGATTATGTAACTCCCAATTTTAAAAACAATGAATTTTATAAAAATGTGTCCAATGACGGGGTCATAGTGATGGCTACAAATTTAAATTTATCTGGAGAAAACACATACAATGCATCATAGAATTAGAACAACATTCAAATATCTTGCATAAAAAGTACAAAACTACTACAATTAATTCCTTTCAAGCCTGTATATTACAAACATATAATTTTCTGTCTAATAATAAATACTACGCGCACAAATCATGTAAAATTGAAAATACAACGCACTAATTTGTGTTTGATTATAAACATACTAGCATACAAAAAGGCAATATATTCACATGTTGTCTTTAAACATGGCTTAAAGCGTAGCTACCATAAAACAAAAACAAATGTTAAATGGAGATAATTCCGTGGTAATCGAAGGTAAACTCTATCATCTAGCTTTCTCTGATTACTGACTTAGTCCGACCTGCGGTGGAATTAGTGGAAGATTGTGTTCTTACAAAGAGAAAATTTAAAATGATAAATATGCACTTGTCAACAGCCAAAACGCTACACAATGGAAGAAAATGACAAAAACACCAAACAAAACAAAAGAGCCTAAATATAGTAAGAGGGGTGGTTATATAAAACCCGACTTCGGACAGACAATGGATAAAATGTCCAATAACGATCGCAACAAAGTAAAGAGTGTTATTCACTCTTCGATATACAGGAAAAAATGATAACAGACTGAATTTAATTTTTTTAACATTTGCCAAATGATTTTCTAAGTTTGTTATTACGGTTTCAATCGTAAAACAATTTAGAAGTTGACATGGATCGGTATGTTTGTGTTAGATTGATTATAGTAAATTTGTGGAATTGTGTCAAGGTCTTGGTAGTATTGAGTGTTACCAAGTTCATTAAATTTTCAGTTACAATTTTGTCTATTTTAGATCAAATGTCAGTCAAATAAAAGAATTGTTATAATTAGGTGATTTAGTATGATGCTTTAGTTTGACCAATACTTAAATAAATAGGAAAGGTAGAACATTCAGAGAAAGCAATTTAACAACAATTCTCTCATAATATAATTAGGATAATCAAGAGATCAACATAGGAGTAGAGGTCGGTGATAAACTGTATTATTTATCTTGTTCTAGTCACTGATTTACTCTTCCTTAATAAAACCTTACAGTCATGAAGTATACCGACTTATAATCAAATCTAACAACGCCGAGGAATCTCCTAGAACTGATGTTAATTTACAAATGGAAGAATCTCCGTTCCCAGAATACTAATGTGCCATTTCCGGTTAGTATGATTACGTTTTGATTGGTCAACAACCACAGACAATTATCACCTCGAGGTCTGGAGGTAAAATTGCACTTGTTTCATTTAATTATGTTCTGCTGTAGCGTCAATCTTGGTACAATCTTATATAATTAATTTATGTCCTTCGTGTCACGATTATTTCTGTATTTGCAGAGTGAGGAATTTCTCACTGGATTTTTTTGTTTCTTTAATAAGTAGACTAGATATACCAAATATCTAGTCAGACGTTCAAATATAATTATTTTTTTCCGATCATTCAATTCGTCATACTCATTTGAATACGTATGAAACTTAGCAACAGTTAAAGAAATTACAAAAAGTGTACTTGTAAAGTTTAAATTTTCACTTTACTTCTGGATTGTTATTTGGAATGGATTAGTATGTTTGTTTTTATTGTAACTGAAAACATGTCCTTTGTTATTGACAACAGTCTAAATAACCATTCACATGCAACAATAAAAAGTTGATGAAAAACAACACAAAAAATACATGAATTTATTAAAATCCACGAAACAAAGTAAAAACTTTAAAACTAGCAAACCAAGTTAAAACGTGAAATGTCACTAGGGACGTGTTCTATAAGGGAAGCACATACTGATTACGAAGTACCCTTGATAACACAAAACACAAAGATTTTACTTTGAAATTGTATTGTTAATGAAGGAGCTGTGTCAAGAGCAAAAATAACTGTTACAAGCTCCAGTTTGTTTCACAATCATTCTAAGTCATCATTAGCTAAGTTTTTCTTAAATCTGACGAATTTTGGCAGTATTTTGTAGTACTGCAAATAAAACATATGCACAAAATTAGAAAATAAGTGTAATAAACTTAGAGTGATCCTCATTTTCACGAATCACAAAATTTATGTTGATTTAAAATTTGCTTACATTTATTTTAAAGGAAAATCTTAGTTAAGGAATTATTGTGAATCTGAGGCAAAGAGTTTTAATAAAGTCATTTTTACAGTGAAATATAGAAATAAATTCTTAAGTCAACCACAACTCTAGGCACCACTTTTATTGGTGGTTCTTAGATTACACTTATGTTATCAAGTTGTTAATCCCTGTGTTCTATTTTAGCAGTATATGGTATTAATTAATAGTTATATCACTTCTGAGCTATTACAGAATATATCAATGCCGCCAGACTGATGACAAGTAATGTATCTATCATTAACGTTCAGGGAATCTTATTATAGACAGAAATTGTTCTGTCATATTACATTAATTCTTCATTTATTTATACAGAGTTTGATGGGAGACGTTTTCTCCTGATCTTTATCGTGTTACACTGACCCAACAGAACGTATTATATTTACTTGGGAATGAATAATTTTTTTCGCTTCTGATAGAAGTTTTATATAGCATATACCAGTGTTAATATTACAGCCGTTGCATAGTAAATTTTACATTGTAGTATAATGACTATCATATCTCAAAGTACAGGAACTTTACATTTAATATTATATTATGGTATATAAACATGTTACTCTCCGGACAGTCCTGAAGCGTTGCCTTTTTGACGTGCATAAAAGTAACAATAACTATCTATAACTAAATTTGTATTAAAGATTTTTTTTAATACCCAATCAAAAACAAACATACTTATCCATGTCCGAATCACAATCTAAAAGCATAGCAAAACCTTTGGAACCGACAGGTCAGGTTAGACACGTGAACTTTCACTAGGGAAATGAGGCCGGGTGTTCCGGAAGGTTAAGCACCTTCTGTTAAGCTAGCTACACCCGTCACGTTTGTGATCAAAATTGTGTTAAAGGAACATGGAAGTATAGGACGTCTAATATATCAAGGGCAATCCTGGACACAGAGACATCAAACTTATCAACAATACTGTGATGGCGGTCATAAAACTTTTTAAGGGCCTTGATAAGCCTGTGCTTGCAATATCCCTGATAAAATGATAGAAAGTACTGATTATCTCCGAACTTAAAACAGAACTTACTGGAAAAACCCGTACTGTACTTAAGCCAAAGCAACCAAGAGCACGACACAAATAAATAACACAGTCATACAAAAAGAATGATTTTAAATGTCCCAAAAAAGGAATGCTCATATTCAATGTGTGATAGAAAAACTTGATTATCCCTGGTTATTCAATAGAATTTAACTGCTGATTATAAAATTTTCTAAGACTTGGAAAATGTATACTTTACTATGTGATTTGAATAAGCGATACTATCGAACATATTTTAACTAAATTTTTCAGTCTTGTGTTTTCTACATGGATTAGTAAGCTTGTTTCTTTGCTTCTTGAAACTTTATTTGGATATGGATTAGTATATTTCTTTTTTATTAAAGAAAATGAAAGACAATGTTGTTAGTATACATCAAGATGACATTCATAAAGAAGAAAGCCTTGATTTTCTTATGTGATATACATATATATTGTCGATTAACAATGTACAATGTACCTATGTGACAGGAAGTAATGATAACGTCTGCTTCGTCGGTTCAGATTTGTGTACAATTCGACTAACATCACTTCAATCACAAACTCAATATCGCCACATAATACAATCTGTCACATTGAATATGATCCGAGGTTTGACATCTATTGATTCTCAGAAATATGGAGTAGCTTGGCTCGTTTGGACAATGTCTCTCCTCTCTGGCACCATAGTATTCTATTTGCATTTGTTATTTTGTTATCAGAAAATTTACTATCTGGGAACGACGTAAAATGTTGTTATATCTACAGTACAGTGTGCTCTACAGTACATAGTTTATCAATGTTGTTACTCTATCTAGGACAATTGTATTTACAATTGGCTTGATTTAATTTCACATATATTACTTTTTCAATCTTTTTTGATATCATTTTAAAGTGTATAAATTCTCAAATAAATAACTTTTCTATATTTTATATATATAAACATATTTTCACAGCATTTCTTGTTTTAAATTATATGAAGCTATAAGTTGTTGTTCTTAAAGGATTTGGTAAAATAAATATTTGCCCTTTTATTTTTGTCATGTAAAAAATAACAAATATTTAGATTTCTACATTTTTCGTTCGAGCACTAAAGTCGAGGAACTTAATCACGCATATTGTTGCAAAATTAAAACAAGTTTAGTAATACTTAGACAACAATGTATATTGTAACATTTTTATATATAATCTCGTGTCTCTTTTTCAGAACTTTATAATTTTGAACCGCCCTGTACAAGTCTCAGCATGTTTATGTGTTTGTTATTTTCCTAGTTAGAAAATTAATGTATCGTCTTGTCAATACACCGTGATTACTTTGATTGAAAATACTATCTGATCGATCTAACAAGTGTATTGACAATTTGTATCATATTTACATATATATGGGAAGATAAATTCTTAGATGTAGAAATCACATGGAATGTTGCTGCTGATATGATAAAATTAATCCGAATGACAACAGGCAATTATTCAGGTTCCGTACGAAATTGTTGATGAACCGAAGAACAATGCTGTCAGCTGGTCGTCTAAGTGCAAGAAGCAATTATTCAGGCTTGGTAAAAATAGTTGATAAACACAAGAACAATGCTATCAGCTGGTGGTCAAAGTGATGTAGTAGAAGAATAAAAAGAGGATTCAGAAGGAAACAATTGAAAAATTGTGTTCACTGAAAAGTTGCTTGAAGGTACAGTAGAATTCCAATATATAACCATGGATAGCTACACGTCAGAAAATAAAAATAAATGTTTTGAAAGAAAATTTTCAAACAGAACCGTAGCAAAAATACACAGTAGAACTTTGGTATATAACTGAATAGAAAATTGTATAGGAAAATAGAGTTAAAATTGTATGGATAACCAGATGTCAGAAAATAAAAAACATGAAAAAATTTTTGTTTGAAGAGAACCGTGGCAAAACTGTCCTGTAGAACTATGATATATAACCATGAATAACTCAATGTCAATTTATGTAAATTGTTTGTATTGTTAATGATTCGAATTCAAAAGTTCAAACTAATTGATAAGTCGAGCTTAAAGTTCATTTCACTTTGAGTTATCAAAATATCACTGTAAACCGAATATCTTATCATCTTATTTTTATCTGAAATCATCAGTCACCATGTCATCTCGACAGATATCGCTAATTGACCAAATCGTTTAACTAATCTATTCATATTCAGATCAGGATACAACATGAACTTTTCTAAGATTGTATTACACGATACATCGGTAAACTTAAAAATGTTATTAAAACAAACAAAGTACAAAGGTCCTTTGAAAAGTTTGTAATGAAATTACCTGATGACATTCACTGAACCTGCAAGTTTCTACTTTTCTTACGGCGATGTGATTTGAACATGACAGATTTAACCATTTGAATACCTAAAAACATTTATTTTTCTATATTGCTGTCACCTTATCTTAAATTTTCAATTCTTATAATTAAATGCATCAACTGAGCAATTTAAACATTTACCTGGAGAGCATGAAGCTGAATTTTACAAATATACTTAAGCAAAAAAGACATAAAACTTTTGACACCTTACTAAAAGAGAAACATGTACTTTACAAAACAAATGTAACCAATTACAAATACATGGATTAGTATGTTGTTTTATATATCTGTGTTAATTTTTCGGCACTAGACGTTTCGGAATACAGTTCCTCATCAGTGGTGCTTGGACCAAAATTGTGAAATTATAATTTCATTACAAGTTTATCATAGAAATAGAAAAACAAGGCAAAGTCAAATTCTCTACGAACACTTACGAACATGCCCAGTGGTTTAGTGATAGGGGTTTTCAAGTGTACTTCTCTGCGAACATGCCCAGTGGTTTAGTGATAGGGGTTTTCAGGTGTACTACTCTCTTTATTTTACAACAAGTGACATAAAAATATAAATATAAAGAACTTAGTGATTTACTATGAAGGACTATAAAACCGGGGATATTGATAATATATATCGAGTTGCCTCCTTTACCTTATAGATTTGTACTGTTTGTGTTAATATTTGCGTGTATTGCCATTGAATATTTTAATGCCGTGGCAATTATTTGGCAATTCAATTTGGCTTTTAAATATATTTCCGCAGAAAACCTGCTGCTCGAATACAAAGATATAGTATTTTCTATTTTATTATCCCAGCATGCGGATGTTTGTTAATTTATGTGCGTTGTAATGATTTTGTTCAGCTTAATACTTCTATCATTTGCTCTTAAATATTTAATGATAGCATAAAACGATAGCCTGGAGAGATTAAATAAACGTGTAACTGATATAAATATCCCATAAACCAATCTCTGACTGAAGTTTTCTTAAATCGTCGGTTTGATACAAACACGATTGACTTTTTAACTTTTACGAGTCTCAATGGATTAGAACGCCTTCGATTAATAATTAGAAAGGCACAACAGAACAACAGCAGTATTAACAAAAAAATCTTCAACATTTCCGCATCTTTCTAATCCTGATTTTATCAGTAATTTAGGTATGTAACATTTATTTAATGCATAATTAATGTTGTTAAACTTGTTACAAACAACTGAAGGATTTACATTTGTTTTTGTAGTCTTGAGAATAGAAACAATGATTGTTTTATAAGCAAGGGAGATTACTGCGTCGCCATAATTGTCATTACCTTCCCTATATTACACTTGAAACGTCTTGCACATGAACTGCAATGAACATGGACTGCAAGAATCCCAAAGCCAAGTAAAAACTTGCAACTGAACCAGTTCACCAGGAAAGTGAGGCCGATTGCTCTGGAAGGATAAGAACCTCCTGTTTAGCTAGCTAAATTCACTACGTGTGTTGATTATTAAAAGGAAAACATTGTCTGTCAACTATATCTAGGTCATAAAACTTTTTGTGGGTCCTGATAAGCTTTGGCAATAACCCTGCGTCAGTAACTTATTAGATAGCAGGTTGGTTCGTTTTTAAAAAGTATATAAGCAAGTACTTAATATATTACACCTATGTTCATTTAGTATCATTATATCCTGAAAACATTTTGACCGATATCCCTGATACAATGCTATATAAGCACTTAAACACTATGAAGAGATTAACAGACTTTTGAAGTATTCTAAGATCTGTCTGATGGTTATACATCAGCTTTTAAAGACAAAATGTGTTTCCATGATTTATCATGCTGTCAAGTAAACGCATTTTATGTTTATTTATTTCCATCTACTTTGTTTCCAGTGATATCAGATCCGTTTACTCTCGCCGTTTTTCTAATGACAATTTTCTCGAGTTACTTACGGCCAGTTTGACAAATAGCGACGTCAATTAAAGTAATCTTCAGTAAGAGTTAAGGACTCTACTTGATATACGTGAATGGAAAAAAGTATAAAAATAGAAAATGTCTTATGGACAAAAACCATTACTTCATGCTGTAATCAAAGTAGCTATACTTTGAAATTTGATTGGATGTCTAAATTCTGACATCCTCAAAAACTAAGGTATACTCGCTCATGCAAAGTATTTCCTTAGCTAAATTTGTTTAAATATTTCGGCTTAAGCACTACTGATGACAACTTGTATTCCGAAACGGTCGTATAGTGTTGTACCATTACACACTTGTATAATATGTAATTTGATTATTTAATCGGTTGGTATAAAATATTCAATTTACTTTAGTGTGTCCCATAGCAGAGATTTTCAACATTGGACTACCAATGCAAGAAGCGAAAAAAACTACGTAAAGCAAAACAGATAAAGAACCATGGTAACCCGATGTGTTGTCACATACTGCCACATCTATTTTATAACCAGTGACAAATAACTGACAGTTGAAAATTTAAAACAATCTCGAAAGAGTTGAATAATGTTCTAAAGCCCGCATGCATATACCACCCATAGAAAAGCTTATATAAACCTATATTCGACTGTTTTCATGTGAAGTATTTTTGTAACAGAAAACAAAATCCAAAGTAACAAAAACAATGAACACAACAGTAACAGATGCGTATAAAATATGTTTGATGTTTAGTTATTTTTTAGTTCTAAAATGTGCGTTTTAAGGACAACTGATTGTAAAATGTGGGGTGTGTAAAGATCCTCTAATAGTGCTATAATGCACCTCTGGGTGTTTATTATATTATCCAGTGGTATGATTATGTTTGTCTTTTCTTTGTAGTGGTATTGTCTTGTCTTTGGTGTTATATCATTCTTATTGTTCTGTGTTCTTCGATACTTCGGTTACTATATACAGTGTACATGCTTTTCAGCTACAATTTTCCTTCTATTTTAGTACAATCTATACAGCAGTATGTCTTGTTATACCCCCGTTATATCACCCTGTCCGTCTGTCCGTCTCAATATCGTGTCCCTTCCATATCTATGGCTGGATTGTCATCAAACTTGGCACAAACAAACATAAGAAAATGTGTCTCA
This sequence comes from Anadara kagoshimensis, assembly GCA_021292105.1. Taxonomy (NCBI): domain Eukaryota; kingdom Metazoa; phylum Mollusca; class Bivalvia; order Arcoida; family Arcidae; genus Anadara; species Anadara kagoshimensis. The sequence goes on along the minus strand of CM037872.1, from coordinate 41,596,594 downwards.
TGCCTTGTCAAAGATCAAGGCCAGGAGGTCAATGTTGAGAGCGGGGGATATTTGGCTCTAAAGAGACAGTTCTAGTTAATTCGGTTTATATAATCATATATTTATCAATTTATTATTCTTTCTGTTTAACCTTTCTATTACATATGCTTATATTCGCTGATGTTTAGTTGGACTATATCAATAAATTGTACAGAATGACATATCGGTTGTTAGGTATAAATGTATCTATTACAAAGTCAAATGAGATCACTGTAGATGAAAACATGTAATTTTTATATGAAAACTACACTTAATCTCTCAATTTATGTATTATATCATGATTGAATATCTACTATATTTTGTTCTTAGTCCCAAATTGACACTTTCTGAAATGTCAACAGAATTGATACTAAGCACCAACCTTGTTAACCATTGTTTATTTATAACGTCAAAATGTAACAGATGTCATCTATCAATGTATTCCCTCGTTATTATTGTGACTATTTGTACATTGAGAAACTGAATATGTTCATCAGAATGTCTGTTTTCGTATTTCACTCTTCTAGAATAATCATTGATCTGGGTGCAGTAATATAGAATTGCGCACAACGTTTGTTATTTTTGTTTACAAAAAAGTATTTTTGCCTGAAAACGTACATGCAGTGAAATCCAATGCAATACAGAAGCCTTTACAACGAAAAAAAAAGAAATTAATGAGGCAGGATTGTGCAAATTGAGACCATTGACCCCGGGTGGTTATTTTTGTGATACATTTATATACAGACCTTAGCAGAGCGTGCCACAAAAATTGATTACCTTTTATTGGAGATATGTATCTCTGAATGATGACATTATGGTGTCATGAATATGATACAAGATGTTCTTCCTTTCACCGCTAATGAATAAACACCCCCTTAGAACTGCAGTTTAAGCAGTACTATTATCGAAAATTGAAATTTCGTTTACAGTCTCTAATGTTTGTGACCATCAAATAATAAACTGTTTTACAAGGCAGAACACAACTTAAAAAGAACCAATGCGCAATTGCAGGCCGCATATATCCCAGAGAAAAATAAAATTTAGCATATGCGATGCCGACTGTATTTCACCAGTTACTGACTGAATCTGTCAGAAACAACAAACAACAAAGTTACATCGAATTTAATGTTTTTCGAATGATTGATTATCTACTTAATTTTGTTTTTATTCCCAAATTTGACACTTTTTTAAAATGTCAGCAGAATTAAAAAATACCAACCTGTGCCTGTAAACATATAGTTTATTTGTTATGTCAACTTGTGATAGATTACACAGTAAAAATGTATTCTATTTCCGACTTAAAAATGTACATGTCTGTATTTTTACAAAAAATCCCTTGCTATATTGCTATACCAGGCTTCAAAGTATGTGTCACATTTTTTTTTTCTTATTTAAGCTTAATACTGCGCTAATCTTGCAAAGTAAAGTTAATAAAAATTGTAATGTATTACTTGTGTGTGGTTGCGTTGTCTTTACTTTTTAATTCAAATTTCTTTCTACTATCTTTACAATACAATGCACAAAATGTTAAATGTATTTGAACTTTCTTCAAACGCGCTGCTTCGTTGCTCGAGAGGGTTCTATTGATGTATCACTTTTTCCTAACTTGAGCTTATCTTGCACACTACAGTAGTTACATTGAAATACATTAATATTGTGCGACACATTCATGGTTATATTGTCTGATGCTCAGTAAATACTATTATACACGTAGTATAGCTAGATCAACAGTATGTGCTTAACATTCCGCAGCATCCGGACTCACTTTCCTGGTGGAAGTTCACGTGTCTACCTCACTTGTAAGTTCCAAAGTTTTTGTTTTGCTTCTGGATTGTGATTTGGACATAAACAAGTATGTTTGTTTTTGATTTTGTCGCAATTTTCTGGCGCATTAACTATTAATAAAACAGTGACGTCACAGGTCATGTTAGATCTTTTGGAAGAAATTGTTACATAATTTAAATCTATCAAAAAAATTTTCAAATATAAAAAATACACACAATTAGGCTAGCCGTTGTACCACGTGATCAATACTTCTTAGCATTTGTTCGGAACGTTTTTGAAAACGTCAACGTCACATATTCCCGAAATGGCGTCGTTTTCGCGGTAAAAATTCATCTCATGTTATTCCATATCCATTGGAAATAAGTGTACAGTGGCGAACCCCATTGGTTGTGTACACAGTGATCAGCAATAATATAAAGAAAACCAAATAAAACCATGAATGTAACTTGTTACTTGGCAACAACTAATACTACAAAGAACTGAAATAGTAAAATTTAATGAAACGAAATATATATAGGATATGGTAGTAATAAAACACAAACATACCAGTCCATTTTTAAATCACATCCAAAAAAACTTTATACTAGCACAACTTCAGGGAAGTGAGGCCGTGTGATCTGGAAGCGTAATAAACACGTGGCCTCCCTCCTGGGAAGTGAGACCGTGTGATCTGGAAGCGTAAGTAACTCCTTTTAGCTAGCCACAGCCACTACGTTTTTAATCTTATTTGAGAATAAAGGAACATGAAACAACATGAAATATATTGGTACAACTTTTTATAAAACTCCTGAACGAGGAAGCTTGAGTTCAAATAATATCCAGTGTTATGGAATTGAGTATAAATATACGTACACTGCAATCCAAACATTATTATACATTTTTAAAACTGGTTCTATCATTAAAGAGTGAAAATCCTCACGCAATTAAATTGCTGAAAACAATATTCTGCTAAAGCTGTGTGTTTTTCAGCTAAAAGTGTTTAATCTTCAAAATATATTTTTTCCTAATTATAATATTTTCAGCCAAAATTTAGGAAAATTAAAAAAAATCATCTCTTAAGAAAAACAGCCCCAATGTTCACACTCAGATCAGCAAGTTAAGATATATCTTTTAAACACATGAAAAACTTTAGTATTTCACTTCTATGAAAAAAATAATGATTATAATATAGTGCAAACCTTAATATAAACATGTTTAGTTATTCTATTTTAGATGACATTTATTAATACATGTATTTGAGATTCATAACAAGTCCCCGTGTATAACATAAACATAAATCAGCAATCTTACATGTACATTTCTTTATATTTTTAATCATTTTAATTATATGATTTTATTTTCAAAAAAATTATAATAATTTGATAATATAAAATAAAATAAACAATGCTTTGGGAAGCAAGTTAATGAATATCCAGTTTGATTAAATCCATTTTATACTCAAATGATAAAAACCTGTTTATTTTTTTTAAATTTCAGATGAACTGTTTAGGCAATTTCTCAGAACAGAAAATCTTTTTCTACAAAATATACTGATTTTAGTTATTGTTATTTGTTTTATATTTACACAAAATACACGTATATTCTATTCATTATATAAAACTGAATAACTGTAATTGAATCAATTCTAGCGTCATTTGACTGTCGCCAAGGTAACAAGTACTTGATAACAGTTTTTGATCACATAACTATCCATCTTTGTACACTTGTCATAACAACATTATAGGAATTATATTCTATGAGAAAATTTGCCTACATTGCAGACGCAACATACTGCCGTTGGCCAAATTAATATACACATACATGTATATAAATATATTCTTCTCAACAAAGAATATCACTGATTGAAGTCATTACTTGCTTGATTTATTTGATAAGATAACATTTATTTGGCAAATTTCGAAATCTACAAAATTATGTCTGTGCCAAATCAAGAACTGAGACAGATTTTTCTACTAATTCAATTTTTTGTTTATATTTTCATTAATGTATTTTTATTTTTTTATTTTTCCTTTTTTAGCAAAACATTCAAAACAAATCTAAGTAAATTGTACATGACAATAACTATAACGAAAGACATAACACACAGACAAACAATACAGTAAGACAGCAGCTGTTAAAAATACATGGCTTTAATGATTATTGAAATGAACAGAAAAAAACTGTTCAAATTAACTTTAGTTCCATGCTCCTTTCGCACAATTTTGATTACACACGTGGCTGGTGAAGCTAGCTAAACAAGAGGTGCTTACCCTTCCGGAGGACCAGGTCTCACTTCACTGGTGGAAGTTCACGTGTTTAACCTAACTTGTCAGTTTCAATTTTGTAACTTTGCTTCTGGATTGATTCGGACATGGGATTAGTATGTTTATTTTTAATTTAGTTTAGTGAGAATTTAATTATTTAATTTTTACAGCTTTTTAATTTTCTTGTAAGCACAGTTCTCAAATATTAAAAAAAGTTCACCTAGGAGTGTTTTAGTATTATATATCATTTTTAATTTTTTCCATTGCGCTGGGAACAATAAAAACATTCCAATTCATTTCTAAATCACAATCCCAGTGCACAGTACAAAACTTTGAAACTGGCAAATTAAGCTACGTATGTAAACTTCCGCCAGGGAAGTGAGGCCAAGTGTTCTGGAAATGTAAGAAATTCTTGATTAGCTAGCTAGTATATTTATACAACATCAATTTCACATTCATAAAGAAGAATTAACAAGCCCCTTGATTCTAAAGTCAAAGTTGTTGAGGACCTTGATAAGCCTAGGCTTGCAATATTATGCGTCAACAATGAATTTGTAAACAGGTTGCTTCGTTTTAAATCACTCTTTTCAGTCTTTTACGGCTACAAATTTCTGATATTTTTTAAACTTTATGTTTACACAGTTCTAAAGTTTTCAGAAAAATCTATTTTTCATTTGGGATTTTTATTCCATTTAAATCATCATTTACCTAATTTCTATTTATATAACAGCTGGAAACCACATTGAAATACAAAGTTTACAATACACGAATGTGTATACTCATTTACAACCCTCATCGATTTTATATCAATTATAACACATGTAATGTCAACAAGCACCTTACTTCTGAAGTCAAACTATAGATCAGGAGTTCGACTCAATAAGAGGAATTAATTACTTTATAACTTCAATTACTAATTATTACTAGTCCCTATAATTTATCATCTATTGTTCACTGTCTTCCTGGAGTTTCTAATGGGACATTGTATAGTGACATTTATCTATGTCAACGTTTTAATAAGGATTGGATTTACTCTCATTACTGCACATTTACAGCTGATACGTGTATGTGATTTAAAACGTTCTATGTTGTAATCATCAAACACAAACATACTAATCCATGTCCGAATCACAATCCAAAAGCAAGGTATATTCCCTGATGCATGCAAAGCATTTCCCTAGCTAAATTTGGTTTTCTGGTTTTTTTTTATTTTTACTTTTAAATATTTTTTAAACACTTGAACGATTTTCGTTTCACAATTTCGGTCCATGTACTGACGAGGAATTGTAAAATGAAGGGTAATTATATGATTACAATTGTGGTTGACGGTTGTAGCTAGCCAAACGGGTGCACCGGGCCTCACTTTTCTGGTGGAAGTTCACGTGTTTTAACTAATTTGTCAGTTTCAAAGATTTTACTTTGCTTCAGAATTTTGACACGGTCATAGAATAATATGTTTGTTTTTTTTCAAAATATTTACTTGTTTACTTTAATAATTTAGTTTGATCTTAAACCGGTATGTCTACTTAAAATATTTCTTACAAAAATTGAAATATCTGTCGATGAATAATTACAAAATAATTCAAAAAGTCCTATTAACAATTGTTTGTACATAATAATATATATTATTCTAAACCGATCAGATTATCTATTGTTTCTGTTTTTGTCTTGGTTTTGTGTCCATGAATTTACATTGTGTCATAGCCTCTATTTAGTTGGATTATGCTACGTACAGATGTTCCGTTACATAATTTCCTTTATGTCAAGATGCCAGAAAATGAACTAATCTCAACCTTACTTAGATAAAATTTGTGAATTCAAGTTCTCTAGGTACCAGGAGACGAATACATAATAATAACATTCATATCGTCAAATCAGTATTCAATCGTATCGGAAGTTATACGGACAATTTATGCATTCCTTATACATTTTGTGTAGACATTTGAATAAACGTAAGCATAATCAGATATAAAAATATAACACTACATCGGTGAAAAAATATTATGAAAACGTTTCTGACCAATATAATCTATAGACTGGTATTTTTGTTTTTGACTATTATTGAACAAAATCGTTACAAGTTGTTATAAAAAATATGAACCAATCTTTGTTTTGTCAGTTGCAGTGTATCATGATTTACCGAGTTTAAATTAACTATCAGCCCGAGAATAAGGATGTTTCTTATGCATGCAATATCATTAGAAAGTGTTGTGCTCCCTACAATACTATTTATTATAATCACACTTCTGGACACTTTCTCTAAGTATGCCTGAAGAATTAGAGTGGATTCTAGTGATAGCGTTTTACGTCCATGTTACGATTTTTTATATGGAGGAGGCCAATTATCGAAGTTACTAGAGACAGTTACTGTACTTAGGCAAGCGAATGGACAAATCAGGATCTGTCCCAGGCGGTCAATTATCGGAGTGACCAAAGAATGTCACCAACTTTAGGCAGACGAACAGACAAACACTTTCAAATTAGAATCCGTCCGTGTTTGTTTTTCCGAATTTGACTAGTTATTTACTAGTACTGTGTCGTGTTCTTGGTTACAATGGCTGTTTCCAAGTACATGTTTTCAGTTGTGTTTTTCTATTTTCTATTTCACAATTCTGGTCCAAGCACTACTGATGAGAAAATGTATTCCGAAACGGCCGTCTAGTGCTGTAAATATAAAACTGGTATAATATGTAATTTAATAACTGGCCTGCCGTCTAGTCTGCAATATTAAAACCTGTATAATATGCAATATAAACGTTGAGTGTGTTTTGTTACCTATTTTCAAAATTTACTGAATGTGTAATGTGTATTTAAAAAATAATGGTTATCGTAGTTTCTAAGGAAATAAAGCCGTTGGATTTTGACTGTAACAAACATTCAAATCATTTGCAAGAATTCTGTTTATCGTTACACATTAACAGTTGTATTTTGGTATAATAATACAGATAATTCATGCAAATTATTCCGTTTTAATCATGTTAACAGTCTTCAGATAGGCAAGCGAAAAAATTAGGTTTTTAAAATTGAAGAAAGATATTTGCAACTGAATACATGTTGTTGGCAACACTAATTCTATATTACATGACAGTCCTTTCAAACTTCTGTTTTTAACATCATTATAATTCAGATCTCGCATTAATTACCATAACAATTGCCATCGCCATTTTACACATTTTTGACGTCATTTCCTACTCCAAAAAGGACAAGTAATCATGATTAAATCCCGATATTCAGATATTAATCCTGAATAATTATAAATGGCAATCTGATCATTTTACTGGAAAGTGTATATTAAGATAGTCGCATAAGATACTGAAAATCAATTAACACCGCTTAAAAACCCGAAAATCAATTACCGTCGCTTAAGAACTTGACAATCAATAAACATCTATGAGTTATTATACATTAATACCACCTACAATACACGAGTTGATAATTAATTTGATATTCACGTTTAAATATGCAACATGTTTTACAAATTAGGCCCGAGTAATTAGGATTTACCTGATTAAGGCCATCCTTAAAAATCTCTTTATATCAACATATCTTCAGGATTTTTCCCACAGGAGTTATTGTCAAATACATTGCGTATTGAATATTTATTTTATTATGCCCCATTCTTGATTGCCTTATTTGTTTTAATTGCACATTTCTTTCTTTTATCATTAAAAGAAGGTGTCCAGAAAACCTTTAAACAATGTAAACGACTTTTTATGCTCACAATCATGCACAGCTACAAAGGCTACAGTCTTCCAGTTATTAAAAATGGATTACACTTACTAAAAGACTGTATGAATACTGCCAGTCAAACTTGACATCATGCTTAAACGGATGCAATTCCCACAAAAGGCGGTTTAAAACAAAACCTGTATTCCAAAAATAATTTACTTTACTTTGTTCCAGTAGGTCGAAGGAAACATAAAATTAATATTGAAGGGCCTCACAGAGAGATTAAGACCAAGCAGCTGCGTATTTAAATAAATCATTACAGGTATGATAAACACTCTTATCTACCTGTAATACCTGTATTTATACATGTAACAATTTAATTAACAGCAAATCAGTGACAATAATGGACAAACAACTAATTATCTACAGCAGTTATACTGAAATACGCCTCTACAATATCTGTTAGATTTATTTTGACGTTGATTGGTATATCTGTTAAATTATGATTCGGACATGGTTGATATATTTGGAACATGGATTGTTATATTTGTTTTTCATTTATTTGGACTTATTAAATCAATAAAATTACAACAGAAATTAAATTATCTCAAAATGCACCAAGAGCGTCAACAGGTTTCCTACTGCAGATGATCTGCAATCAGTTATTGCTAGATGCCAAATGCTATCACTTGTTAGAAGTTGCTAAAACATGCCGATAGAATTAATATTTAACATATCAAAATTTTTTAATAAGAAATTCTGCAATACACGAAATCAAAAGCAAACATACCAAACCATGTTCAAGTCAACCTCCCCCACCAAAAAAAAAGACATGAAATCTGGTTAATTTGGTTAAGCACGTGTACTTCCATTAGGAAGATGAGGTCGGGTGCCCCGGAAGAGTAGATGTTTAGCTTGCTACACCCGCCAAGTGTGTTTTAAAAATGAAAATGAAAGAAACTAAATTAAACAACAAATTAAAGGATTAAGACATGATAAACTGATCAAATTGAACATAAAAAATAATCAATTATCTGTGAAAGAATAAAGCAATTGAAACTGAAAAATGGTAACAGCCAATGTAACCGGCCAAGCTTTCATGGTGGAAGTTCACGTGATTTACTTAATTTTGTTTTTTCCTTTAGCATTATGATTTTGGATATTGATTGGTATGTTTTTGTTTAATATTATGTTTGTTTTTATTTCTTTTTAACCTTATTTCAAGATCTTAAATATATTTCTTTTTTTGATTTGAGCGTAATTGTATCCAGAGGCTGTCGTCTTGTGCTGCAGGGATGAAGCAGGTTTAATAATAATTACAATAACATGGCGGGTATAGCTTATCCTGTCAAAATTCAAATGATGATGATTGTCATGGTAATCTTATCGTCTATTGTTTTTGTGAAGTATCTGTCATGTTGATAAATGACTATTTAATGTATAAGCTGTTTTAATAGATCCTTACATCATATCTGTTTACATATCAAATTTTAGAGATCTGTAATTGCGAAATAATTGGGATGGTGAAACTCAACTCAAAGTACGTATACCACACCATTTTGATAATTCTTAATCAATCAAGTGTCTGTCCAAAATAAGAGGATTCATCCTCAGTGGTCTCAATAGGGGTTTGAATAGTTTCTTAATTGCATATTTGAAGGAAATGAAACACAAAAACATACCGGTCTTTGTTAAAATTACAATCTCGAAATTAAAAATACCGATATGTGTATCACAATCTCAAATGTCAAACAAAAACATAGGGATACATGTTCAAATCACGATATCAAAAGTAATCCATAAATATACCTATCTATGTTCAAATTACATAATCATAATTTTAAAGCGAAGTAAAGACTTTAAAAAAAAATAAGTTAACCACGTGAACTCTTTCCAGGAAAGTGAAACCCGGAAGGGTAAGCAAATGATGAGTTTTTGTTATATTAAGTTGGGTTTTTTGTCTGTTCCCCAATATGCAAAGATCATTGTACCTCCTCCAGATCCATCATGTTTATATCAGCTAAGAATAGTTTATAATCGATAAAACAGATATTAAAGCTGATTATCTGATTCAGAATTATAACTCCAATCTGTCCTTATAATCTCTCCATTAACATCAGCAGGTTTGTAATATATAGAAAGTATTAACATATTGGCATAGTACAGTACATCCTGTCAAAAGTTACACACTAAACAAATTAATTTGTACCTAATCGACAGCTTATATCGGTCTCATCTAGTGTCCTATATCTCGGTAGCTGTTACCTATTTCTTGGCAGCCTTTATACCACTAGCTGTCCATATCTCGGCCACTAGGCAGCTAAACTTGACTCAGTGTTAAACGTTCGACAGGTCTGTGCTCTGCTTATGTACTTTAGTGTCAAAGGAAACTATTAGAATTATCTTAAAAAGGAACAACGCATTAGACTAACGGAATAGGTTGTAGACGAAAGCAATTTGCAGCTAAAAATGTATTTTGTAGCAAGTTCTCGTTAGTTACTAGGTTACTGGGTGAATTCACATTAAAGTACATAGGGCACATTACGTAAGCTAAAATTTAAATTAAAAAAGAAGAAAAAGCTTTTTACCATTCACATAAGACATTTAAGCCAAAAAAGGAAAAAACGATAAAAAATAACTATTAGATAAAATCTTTATTTAATGAAAAATTACCTAGATTTGTAAAACGGCCGTGCACCTTGAACCGTAAGATGCAATTCCTTTTAGAGCACCCGTGGGTATTGAAGTCTAAAAGTGTGTTAGAATACAAATTTCACAGCAATTTACAAAAGGGAATTATAAAATTGTCTCTATAAGGTATTCAACAATGTTAATTGTAGCACTTAATATTAACAATAATGTATGCCGCCTTTAGAACAAAAACAATGCCTAACTGAAACATATATAGAGGATCTTAGACGAGTGTGGGTTTAATATGAAATTTATAAAACGAGTTTAATAATTAAATATGCCACGAGCCTTGGCGAGTCCAAGATTCTATATATCACATAACTCAAAATACCGAGACACAATGACATGTACATATTATTTTATGCCATATAGAAACAGCTGATTTCTATATAGGTCAGACAAATCACCTCCAAATTAACTGCGCAAGTAAGAATATAGTTCTATTTAGTTATAGTAAAATTGAAGTAATCACCTAAAATAATAAAGACAAAATCAGTATGTAAGTTCAAATTATGTTTTATAATATAGTTATATTTTTTCGAATCCATCATAATTACTTTTCAACGAATTGGAAAGCCTTCAAAAGTCTAAAAATAAACAACAGACTGACAGTTTTCATATGACGTAGTTAGGCGCAACCGCTACGTAAATGATGTCGTTGTGTTCCACATATCATTACATCATAGAATGTAGCAAACCCTTTGGGAATTTTTTTTTTACTATAATAATTCCTTCACCGTCTACTTTTACGGTATCCTAAACATCAAATGCAGTCATTTTGGCCTGACGTAGTACAAGTTGTGAAAAAAGAAGTACGTGGATGATATCGGAATATTTTCTAACGCTTTAAACCAATCAGAAGCGGGAGAACTGATTACGTCACAATTAATTGATATTACTTGGGTACCTGTGTAATATGAAAAATATTACACCGTTTTATTCCATCAATAAACAGGAGAGTTATGTGATATAACAAGATTTTGATGTTATTATAGAAACAAAATAATAAAAACAACAAACAAACACATTAATCCATGTCAGAATCACATTTCAGAAACAAAGCAAAGTGAAACTGACAAGTTAGGTTAAACACGTGAACTTCCATCAGGGAAGTGAAGCCGGGTGTTCCGGAAGTCTAAGCACCTCCTGTTTAGCTAGCTACATCCGCCAAGTGTGACATTAAAATTGAGTGAAAGGAACATGGTACTATGGGACGTCAAATTTATCCAGGGCAATCCTGGGCACAAAACGTATCAACAATACTGTGATGACGGTCATGAAATCTTTTGAGAGCATTGATAAGCCTATGCATGCAATATCCCTTGGTCAACAATTTATTTGTAATCAGCTTTTTTCGTTGTATATGGTGGGAACAAGCTGTACCGCACCGTATTTATTGGGAAACAAATGCACCATAAGTAAGAGAAGCTGGTATATTGCTGCATATGAAAGGAAAGTTAACAGTAGAAAAATTAAAGCCATCACGTTTGTGGTACAGTTTAAAATGTAGCCTTTCGTAGTTGTATCTTTTATTTCAAGCTCGCTAAGATAAATGGCATTCACACAGTCTCCAAATTTAGGATTGTTAGGAGATTAAGAGAATAAAGAAACAAATCAGCAAAAAAGTGGACAGTCTAAATCACATTACCAAAGCAAAGTCAAACAAACATGCTAATCCATGTCCAAATCCAAAAGCAAAATGAAAATTATGAAACTGACAAATTAAATTAAACACGTGAACTTTCATCACGGAAGTGAGGTCGGGTGCTTAAACTTTATGATAAAAGTCGCATTAACACTAATGATAAATTACGTACTAACTTTAATTTTTTGGTATACCTCCCCATACACTGCAATACCTCTCATTCTTACATCACCTTCCTGGAATATTTGTAAGTTTAAACACATCATAACCTTCACCTTTTACATATAAACCTAAATTTAGAGGCGCATCTTTTCTTGTTGGTATATATTTGTTCCAAGTTTAAATTGACTATTTACGTTCTTCTGGACCCAGGCTTCAGTTTCACAATAACTCCTTAACTAAAATTTTCCTTAACTTAAATGTGGCTTTGAAATCAAAATAATTTTATTATCTTTTTAAAGATATTTAAGAACTTACGGTATCACTTTGAAGATCATTGCAATTATATAACATTTGTATTAAGTTTCGCCATAAATGTTAAGTTGTAGTACTGCAAAAAAATTGGCAAAATATGCTAAATTAATGTTAAGGACAATCTTAGTTAAGGAATGATTGTGAAACTGGAGCCTGGTTTTAAACTTTGATGCCATGACCTTTTCCGTATTATTTATATAAAAATCTGTTCAGATTTCTCAATCAATTGATACTTGACTTAACCATCACTGTTCACTTGGGAAATTAATTACGAGAAATTGTAACTGAAATATGTGTTAAATTCTATACTCATAATTAACCACGTGTACACCATAAGTGCAGAAGCTTTACTTTAATCTAGATGATATCATTTAATCATTACACCCCCAGGCCCAGGCAGAGTCGGAAGAGTAGATGTTTTTTCTCAAATATATTATTGTAAGACCCTAGCATTTCTACTTAATGAGCGAACAGTAGCCCGAGGTTGAGGTTAGATCGCATACTATTGTGTTTGCCTTTGAAAATATTTAATTGTATGGATTATTTTTCTTCTCAGAAAACATTCTTCCTATCAAGAAATGAAATCGAGAACTTCAACCTAGTTGTCAAAAATGATATTGAATTGCTTATAATATATCTTTATATATATTTATTATATGACGGATATATATGATGTTCCAAAGTTCCATGTTCCTTTCATTCTCATTTTTATTATATATGTGGTGCAGCTTGCTAAACATCATATGTTTACCGTGAACTTCTACCAAGGACGTGAGGTACCTCTGGAAGGGTAAGCAACCCCCTGTTTATCTAGCTACACCCGCCACGTGTGTAATCAAAATTATGTGAAAGGAACATGGAACTATGAGATGTAAAAAATATCCAGGGCAATCCTGGACACAGAGACATCAAACTTATCAACAATACTGTGATGACGGCCATAAAACTTTTTGAGGGCTTTGATAAGCCTAGGCTTGCAATATCCCTGAGTCAACAATTTATTTGCAGGATAATATAGGATACAGGATTATATATCATACTTATCAACAATGTTGTCGTGATATTACATTACATAATTATTAAAGAAATGCGAAAAATTAATTATTTAATTATTGAAACATTACTTTACTAAACTAGGCCAATAAAGCACTAATATGAAAAATAATATGTGTTCGGTATGTTGAAATTAAATGGGACCAAAATAATCTGTCCTGTGCTGAGTTTGAATGCATTATTTTAATTAAAATTTAAAATCAGCACATGGGACATTTTAACTTACATTGTATTCTAATGAGCGTTAAACATGTATCCATACATATTGTGAAACTGATTCAAGAGAAACACCATCACAATTATTTCCATACATTAATTTGTAAATCAGTAATTTGATGTGCTTCACAAACACAAACAGAAAGTCCAATTTCATATTATTTTACTTATTCCATTATCTAATATAATAAAAAACAAACATACTAATCCATGTCCAAAAGCAACCCCAACAGCAAATTTAAAAACTGGCAAATTAAATTAAACACGCGAACTTCCATAAGGAAAGTGAGACCGGGTACTCCATCATATCGCAATTTCAAATACAAATATGTCCTTTAAAATATTTTCCATAACATGAAAATTTTATGTTCTATATTAATCTATTTTCTTTACCATTTAACTGTTGACGTGATTAGCACTGCTCTTATGTATTTTTTATTCTTTATTTTTATTTTAATTCTTGGGATATTGTTATGTGTTTTTTAATTGTTATGATATAATGTATTCGTATAATATTATGTTTAAATACTGTAATTCATAGATTAAGAAGATAATTTAGCACATGGCAGTTTTTAACATTTATATTAGGAGAGACATGTGCTACTTTTGTGTGTTTTCATGAAAATTAAATAAAAAAAAAAATAAGTAAAAACTGAACATAAAAAATATGAACACAGAGATACAATTACAGAATATTCTAAACTGTTGTCATAGTAACTGGTTTATTACATTTTATTCTCAATGAAATGATTTTGCTCAAATAATAATTTTAAGTGAAATATAATGAATTTCCATGTTTTCGGACGTTTTCCAAAAATAATTCAATATTGAATCAATTAATATAAAAGTTGGAATAAGAAGCATGTTTAATTTTAGTTTACATATTTCCTTTCCATCTAAGTATTTTGTTATTTTTTACACCTTTTAATCATTTTAAATACAATTAAAAGCAGTATATAAAACGTGGACTTACCGTCGTTTGGGTAGGGTGTCTGTGAGAGCAGGGTGTGGCAATCCTGACGGAGTTGTTGTATAGCTTCCTTCAACTCGGGAAGATCAAACATTTTTTTCACTAAGTGTACTTCTTTCATCCTCACCTTCTTACATATAAAACTCTACTAACTCAATCAATACACGATTTTCAAATACTGAAATAAATATTAAAACAAGACATCAGATAGGATAAAATCAACCAATCAGAGCTTTTCTTACTGATGAGATTGACTTTCACTTGGTATATATAAAATCCAATCCGGTAGCGGTAGTGTCTCCAGATATAACCCGGGAATCGGATCAATTATTACAGACAGACAATACTACATGACAATGTACATACAGTAGTGCATTCAGTAGATCTAGATGAGAGAGCATTGTATCAGTTTTTTCTTAAACAATTGTCTTATGTTATCATAAAGTTTGCGTTATTCACAACCTTTTTAACCTTGTAAGTCTTTTAAACTATATGTTTATAATATAATAATAATAATAATAATAATAATAATAATAAAGAAAGCATTAAACGTCTTAACAATGTAATTGTTCATTATTTTCATTAACTCGTGTCCATATTATTCACAATCCAGTTGCCACTTTTTATTTATTCGAATCTTCTAATCAAAAACAAACATACTTATCCATTTCCGAATCACAATCCAGAAGCAAAGTAAAAACTTTGGAACTGACAAGTTAGGTTAGACACGTGAACCTCCACCAGGGAAATGTTCTAGCCTGTATTAATATTATTGGCGTTGAACAGAGCAATTCTCCAGCGTTATCATCAACTGACAATATTACTAATTACATATTATACCAGTTTTAATTTTACAGCACTAGACGGCCGTTTCGGAATACATTTCCTCATCGGTAGCGCTTGGACAAAAATGGTTAAAGCAAAATTTATTTCCAGATGTTGAAAAGACACACAAAAAGACCAAAATATATTGTACCCAATTTGGCTGATGAAATACTTTGCATGAAGGTGTACCCTTTATTTTTTGAGAAATTTTGACTAGCAGTAAATAAAGCCAAAAGTATTTTTCTGACAACAATACACTATCATTTGCTTACTGAGTTTGTGATATCCTCTGGGAACTCGTGTATAGATGAGTACATGAATTATATTCCGAAACGGTAACCTTACACTACGCTGAAAAACCAAAACATATTTGGTAATTATTACAACCGCTGGTCTTGTATTACTACTGATGGACTAAGCCATCCCCGAGGACACCGTTAATCAAGAAGGCAATACAATATTTTGTCAAAAAAACCTGCGTCCTAAATTTTAAAATTCCTCAAAAAAAATATAATATGCTTTATCGTTCAAAGTATCGCCTTAGTTAGACTACGGGGATTTTGTACAACGAAGAAGGCTGCTTACAAATAAATTGTTGACTCAGGGATATTGCAAGCCTAAGCTTATCAAGGCCCTCAAAAAGTTCCATGGCCGTCATCACAGTATTGTTGATAAGTTTGAAGTATCTGTGCCCATGATTGCCTTATATTTGACGTCCCATAATTCCATGTTCCTTTCATTCAACTTTGATTACACACGTAGCAGGTGTAACTGGCTAAACAGGAGGTGCTTACCCATCCGGAGCACCCGGCGTCACTGGTGGAAGTTCACGTGTCTAACCTTGAAAGTTTTTTGTCTTTGCTTATGGATTGTGATTTGGACATGGATTAGCATGTTTTTTTTATTTTGCTTCTGGATAATGATTCGGACATGGGTTAGTATGTTTGTTTTTTATTAGATTGGGTTACATACATTTTGGTCATTTTATTTTTAACATCTCATAAATATTTGGATTTCGACAATTTTGTTCGGAGCACTACAGATGAGAAAATTTGTTGCTGCAAAATTAAAATAAGTTTGGTTATAATTGCCACTTTTTATACATGTTCTAATCTATAGAAACTATTGCTTTTCATTTAACAGTTGAGTAGTGTTTAAAATGAATATTATGACCATTTGAAGTTAAAATTGACAATTGCTATTGGTTTTAAACATTGTAAGCGATGGTTATTGGTTTTCGAATGAGGAAACTGAACTAGAGAACAGCTCGTTAAAGTTTCAATATTAATTGAGTTATACATCTCATTTAAAGAGTCAAGTTGTTCCATGTATTATAGAAAACGGAAAAACGTGTACTTTCTAACAGCCAACGAGACCACGAACATGTCTAAATACAAGTAAATTACAGAAATAGTAGAACAATTAATTAACGGCAAATATCGGGGTCAATGATTATACAATCCCAATATGACTACTTCATGTTGTAAAATATCATGTTATAAAAGTTGTGTTATATTCTTTTATTGTTACGTTTTTATGGATCGATTTTATTTATTTGTTGTTATTATTATTATTATTATTTCACTTTATGTCGGTAAAAGTTATGAAAAAAGAAAAAAAATTATTGGCATAAATGCATCTAAAAAACATAACCACTTGGATATATAGCCAATGTATAACAAAGAACCAACGCTAAACAACAAGCAAAGAATGACTAGCGAACACTTAATTACAAAACATCCGATCGACTCCGGACTAACATTGAATAAGATTACTAAAACAAATCCAGTGCTGTGATTTTTGTGTTCCCAGGCTATCTCAATTATTTTACAACCAGTAATCCTTACAAACGTGCATTTTAACATTCAACTAAGCATTGCATTACAAAAACTGAAAAACCATCCTGACATGTACTGTATCATGAACTTTTATGATATTTTTCATTGGATTGCATTATGAAAATACATTAATAGTAATTACCTGACATTGTGTAGTAAGTCTTATGATGTGTAACTGCCTCATTAGAAGTCAATCAGTACTGACGGATCATTTCTCTTACTGTTACTTAAAGTTGTCAGGTATGTTATATCTAATATAGGTATTGTTATTACATTATTTTTATTTTCTCACCTGAACACGCTAAAGAACAATTTAATATCAAAGTACATGCATGACACTGAGTTATACAGTATATAATACTATTATTTTGTTTCAACCCGAGCACTTGAGAGCGGTTATAATTACACCCCGCATAGACAGTGAAGAGACTTCATTCTGAAGCGTGCTTGCTTGCCAAGTGCTTCCATTATTATTATTTCTTTGTCAGTTGTACATTACATTTGTGCCTCCACTAAAGATCTGCCAAAATTTAACACAAACTGTCAAAGCTAATGGATAAGTACAGAGGTCGAGACCTCATTGACACTACGACTAGTGTTTGGAGCTACAGAGGTCGAGACCTCATTGACACCTCGACTAGTGTTTGGAGCTACAGAGGTCGAGACCTCATTGACACCTCGACTAGTGTTTGGAGCTACAGATGTCGAGATTTCATTGATACCTCGACTAGTGTTTGGAGCTACAGAGGTCGAGACCTCATTGACACCTCGACTAGTGTTTGGAGCTACAGAGGTCGAGACCTCATTGACACCTCGACTAGTGTTTGGAGCTACAGATGTCGAGATTTCATTGATACCTCGACTAGTGTTTGGAGCTACAGAGGTCGAGACCTCATTGACACCTCGACTAGTGTTTGGAGCTACAGAAGTCGAGACCTCATTGACACCTCGACTAGTGTTTAGAGCTACAGAGGTCGAGACCTCATTGACACCTCGACTAGTGTTTGGAGCTACAGAGGTCGAGATTTCATTGACACCTCGACTAGTGTTTGGAGCTACAGAGGTCGAGACCTCATTGACACTACGACTAGTGTTTGGAGCTACAGAGGTCGAGACCTCATTGACACTACGACTAGTGTTTGGAGCTACAGAGGTCGAGACCTCATTGACACCTCGACTAGTGTTTAGAGCTACAGAGGTCGAGACCTCATTGACACCTCGACTAGTGTTTGGAGCTACAGAGGTCGAGACCTCATTGACACCTCGACTAGTGTTTGGAGCTACAGATGTCGAGATTTCATTGATACCTCGACTAGTGTTTGGAGCTACAGAGGTCGAGACCTCATTGACACCTCGACTAGTGTTTGGAGCTACAGAAGTCGAGACCTCATTGACACCTCGACTAGTGTTTAGAGCTACAGAGGTCGAGACCTCATTGACACCTCGACTAGTGTTTGGAGCTACAGAGGTCGAGATTTCATTGACACCTCGACTAGTGTTTGGAGCTACAGAGGTCGAGACCTCATTGACACCTCGACTAGTGTTAGGAGCTACAGAGGTCGAGATTTCATTGACACCTCGACTAGTGTTTGGAGCTACAGAAGTCGAGACCTCATTGACACCTCGACTAGTGTTTGGAGCTACAGAGGTCGAGACCTCATTGACACCTCGACTAGTGTTTGGAGCTACAGAAGTCGAGACCTCATTGACACCTCGACTAGTGTTTGGAGCTACAGAGGTCGAGACCTCATTGACACCTCGACTAGTGTTTGGTTACTGCTGTCTATAGGTTTTGTATTACTAGATGTCCATATCGCAATAACTTGACAGCCGAGCTTCCACTATCTCGGTGTTAAACTAAGGACTGGAGTCAGTTGTTAGAAACGTGGTTAGTAGTCAAAATTTAAATAATGCATAATTTCAAATATGTTGTGAAATTAATGTTGAAAATGTTGTAAGTGAATAGAACTTGATCAAGCTGAAACACATAGTTATAAATCTATGGGTTTGGTAATGCTATGCTGATTTTAATTGATGTTTTGAATCTGTGTTAATCATTGATTAAGCAAATCAAGCTTCGAACAACTGGTCACTGGTCAGCACTCTATACCACTAGTACATGATAGTAGAACGTTGACTTCATAACTTAACTAACAGAAAATAATGACATTTTAAGCTTTTTGTGTTTAAAAATTGTAAGAGTTTTTATATCTACCCAGGCTATGTATATTATGTAAGAAGTCTATTATTTTGTCTGTGTAGCAGGTGCTTGTAGCCTCAGTAATTAGTTAAAAATGTTTAAGTACATCTATATAAGACGTTCCTGGTTCTTCTCGACTTTATTTAACTTTAGTTATACGTGGTTCTATTAAAAATATTTTAATATAAAAATGTGCATTTAGTCTGTTAAATAATTGCGATAGTAGCAAGTTACATTCTCGGAGAGGTTTTCTATTCTCGGGGCCGTTTTTTCGAATTTCAGAGACGTTTTCCGTTCTGAGACTTTCCCATTTTCGGTCTTCTTTTCTATTATCGGCGTCATTTTCTAATCTCGAAGTTGTTTTGCATTTTTGGGGGTCGTTTACCATTTTCGGAGTCATTTTCCATTCTCGTGGTCTAACTTCCAGTTAGAGAAGTTTTCAATTTTACAGAGTAATTTCTACTCTCTGGCCTGGTCGATTTCCATTTCATAATCGGGGTATTTTTTTCATTCTTGCAGACGTATCCTATTTTCGGAGTCATTTTCCCTTCTCGGATTAGTTTTTCACTTAATTTTCGGAGTCATTTTCCATCCTTGTTGGCGTTTTCCATTTTCGATTTTTTTAATTGAAGGTTATTGGGTTCCTTGTGTTTGGTCATGATGTCTTGAATACATTATCGTCATTGACAACATGAAAACGTATAAAAGGAAAGTGAGGTCATTGTATACTACTATTTAACCTGTATAAAGCTTTTAAACCCAGCAGGTATGTTCGTCTCTCCACGTTTTTTTTTTTTTTTTTTTTTTTTTTTTTTGTGGGGGTTTTAAGCCATTAATGTAAATATCTAGTTATTTTTAAAATTGTTTCCAAGGAAATTTAAAAGTAAAACTGATATAAATCTCTAAATCTCTCTGGAGGATTAACATTTCAAACATAATTTTTTCTTATCTAAATTTCTTCAATTACATCAATCGTCAATTTTGTCATGCATGTATTTAGCACAGTGCACTTGTATTTAAGTACAGGAATTTTTGGTTTTTTTATATTCACTTTTTAGGTTCCTAGGTATTGGTTCGTATCCATTTTGCGCAAAAATCAGCGTTCAAAAGCGCGACAACTTAAAAGCGCCAATTTGTTTGTTTGCGCAACTAACTGTAAAGTTAACAGTTATCAAAAGCGCAAATGAAAATAACAAAAACTCCCCCTTTTCCAGTTGACGGCATAAACAAACTGTTCTTGTAAAAGCTGGCGTATTCTCTGTCCATAATTCTCTTAAACAACCGAATGGAAATTGTACGGTCAAATACTTAATAAGAGTACAGACAGGCGCTAATATAATGTAAAATTATGCTTTGGTTACGCTTACAAACAGATAAACAGTTATATTGCTGGTTTTTTTTGTTTTTTTTCCATGCATTCTTGTAGGTAGCCGGGCATTGCATTACAGAATAACTACTGAGCCAAAGAATTTGTGTTTTTCCGCGAGAGTGTAGTTCGCATTAATTAGCTACCTTAACTTAATTCAATGAAGGCGGAATTAACCAGGTCAACGACCTCACTAACGACCCCATTATTGATTATGATCGCAACACCATTTCAGCGGTTAGGTACCTAAAACCCTTCGACAAAGCCCAGGAATTCTATATCTTTACAAAATAAAGGTTAAATTGTTCAATTAAATGGAAACACTGATATTTATTTTTGTTTGAAGTTTTTTTGGTAAAGCAGAACTATAAAATAGTTATTAGATGTTATGAAATATCAACAATTACAGGAGATAAGGGAAAAAAAAAAAATTCCATTTTCTTTGAAATGAAACAAATTACGTTATATTGGAATTCTGTTATCAGTGAGCCTACAATGTGTGTTTAACTAAATGTAATCCTCACAGTTCGTGTTGTGGTTAAAGGACAACGGATAAAAAGAGGATTCCCGTGGTTAATTCAGTAAGATAAGGATTTACGCGGTTCAAACAGTGTCACATCCCGTCAGACCAATCGACCTACTACAAATAGTAGTGTAATTTACATAAGTGGTATTAATGTGTAAAGGTGTACCAGTATACATGCAATAAACCTATATAATTGTCCTTTATAGAATCTCACTCTACCGACATTCCAACCTGATTGTGGTCTGGTCATCATAGTTTTCATTGACGTAAGCAGTATGTAAGTTACGTAAGCGACGTGTTCAATGCACACACTCGGGGTTTTACCTTTGAAACAATTGCAAACTTACCGTCGTTATTCATCAATCAAGACACATTGGTGTCAGTCCTATTTTGTCAAAACACAACAGCAAACAGACAGCAACGATTCAAAATGTTCATAAAGCAGATTGGCAAAACGAATACGCCCAATAAAATCACTTTACAGTTTTATCCATCTGGACGGAGATCGAATGTTACAATGAATACTCTCTATGTGATACTAAAAAACGTACTGTTACATGTCAAACTAACAACCCCAAAGCAAAGTAAAAACTTTGAAGACTGGTAAATTCCATCGAGGAAAATGAGGCCAGGTGCTCGGGAAGGTTAGGTACCTCCTGTCTGTAACTAGCCACCTCTAACACACGTTATCACAATTGGTAATGATAGAAACTTACTAATAAAGAAAACTGAGAGAACATTAATCTTTATTCTGTGAGAAACTGTCGATGTTTATGTTAATACACGTACAGTACATGCCTGTCGAAAGTTAAACACAAAACTAGCGAATTCGTGCCGAATTGGCAGACCATCTTGGCTCGTCGTTAGTGTCAGCTTTTGGGCAGCTGCCGTCTATCTCTCGGGACCAGCCACTCGCTATCCATATCTCGGACACTCGGTAGCCGATCTTTGTCTCCTTTATGTCAGCTCGGTGTTAAACTTTCGACAGGTCAGTACTGTATATACATAGTGTCAGTTATGTAATAATTAGACAGTTATATTTATTCATTAATTCATCAGCCTCAGACGTAATTTTATCCATATTTATAAATAATTAGGTAATAATCATTAAAATACCGAACATAACAGTTTATAATTGAATTTTGAATCAGGTCTTGTTATTAATAGAAAATTGACTCGGTATAATAAATTTTGGAGTTGAGCTGAACCACACCACACTACATCTAAATACACAATGCTTCACATACGCTGCATGGTATAAAGTTTTATACGCGGAATATGTCATTAAATAATAAATATTTACTTAGCATGTTCTGGAAATTAACCAATTGCTAATCGGAATATACTGGAAATTGGCCAATTATTACTCGGTATCTGCTAGAAATTGACCAATTGCTAAGGTTTTTTTTAAAATAAACTATCAAATTGACTTTAAAGTTGTAAGCATTACCTAGCTGATAATTATAGTGTAGATATTTGTAGAAATCTGCTATAAATTGACCATATAAGTGATAAAAAGGCCATTCTTAAGATAGTTACCTTTAACTTATGCTATTCATAGTATCATGACGCACCATACCGTCTCTGTACTTTTACCGGATTACGAGATTGCCGGAAGGGAATTCACGGTGTACTTATCTTAAATAGTATTTTAGTGATAAAATTGTACTTAATTACTCCCCTAGTTGACCGTTGACCATGTCTGTCTTTTGAGTCAACTTCGGATCATATTGACGTTATAGGTCTGTCTGGAATCGTCGGCAAACCCAATACTATTATAATTTTATAACCTTTTGTCATTGTAGTAGAACCATGCTACTTAGAACTGAACGCATACGGTGTTTGTGCACTGAGGATTCTTGCAAAACAGCGTAATGATAGGCTATTCTGAAACGTTACACTTGCAAAACAGCACAATGATCGGCTATTCTGAAATGTAACACCAGCAAAACAGCACAATCATTGGCTATTCTGAAATGTAACACTTGCAAAACAGCACAATGATTGGTTATTCTGAAATGTAACACTTGCAAAACAGCACAATGATTGGTTATTCTGAAATGTAACACTTGCAAAACAGCACAATGATTGGTTATTCTAAAATGTAACACTTGCAAAACAGCCAATGACTGTTCTTGAAATACTACATTTGTAAACTACATAATGATTGGCTACCTGAAATGTTACTACTTGTAAACGGTCCCATTATTGGCTGCAATTGTAAGCACAACTCTTGACTGTCAGTTTAATGTCATATTTATGGTGGTGTTGACAAGTAATTTTAGAATTTCAACACAGATTGATTGTTTCAGAATTCCTCTCAGTAAAACCAGTCATCTCTAACAAAGAATTATTGGAATCAATACACATGTTTAACAGAACGATATATTTCACGGCACGACTACTCGTTTACATCAAAAGTTAATGACAAAATCCTGAATTTTAATTAACCTTCTGGAATTCTATAGTTAAATACCGACTCAATATTCGGTTTTTAATTGGTTTAACGTCTTGTGACGTAAACTATTTGTCCTGTTGATGACTGAGTGACGTGAGTGACAACATAACAATAAATTAAATTTTTAAATTGTGTGATTCTTAATTTTCTTATTTAATTTTACTAGTTGTATTATAAAGAAATAATTTATAAAAAATTCTACTTCAAGAATTTTTATTTATGAATTATATGAAATAGAAAAGACACGCATGTACTTATAGCTATCACAAACAAGAACATTAGACAACAAATATTAACGAGTGACAAACAAACAAGGTATACGTACATACAACCGTATATCGTAGGTATCTGGTACTGACATCGATATAACCAAGGTAAAAACAAATATATAATAAAAAATTAACCAATCTACGTAAAAACTTTGAAAACTGGCAAATTAAGATAAACACGAGAGAAGTAAAACCGGGTAAAACCGGGTAAGCACTTTCACATGAAGCTTGCATCAACCGTCACGGGACGTCATATATATATATATATATATATATATCCAGGACAATTTTGGATACAGAAACATCATATAGTTACGGTTCAGTTCAAATTGTAACTAAAAGTACTGTTGCAAACAATAAACACAAGGATATATTTGGAATATGTGTCTTTTTAAAATTACATGTTAATCTGGAAAACAATAATATTGTCTTACGCGGTTTCAAAATGCTAGTTCGTAATTTTTACTGTTCTGATATCTTTAGAAAGATTTTTTTTACAGAAAATGCTTCAAAAATGAAACAAGAGGCCCATGGGCCTAAACGCTCACCTGAGGCTAAGTACATATCTCATGCAGAGGTTCAATGGTCAATAACATTTATTAATGAGAACTCCTAATTTTCAGCGGTAAGGCAGAATTAAATGCAAGGATTTTTGCAAATTAATCATACCTTGTCCCGAGAATGCATATATATATATTATATATATATATATTTCTAGCTACAATACATTATTTATAAACAGCTAAAAAAATAAAACAAAAGTATGAAACTATGACCTTCATCTATTTATCAAAATGATTGTTAGGCCATTACCTACAATATTCGAATATACATGCCTATACAAAAAGCTTATAGTTTTCGAGATAATTAACCATTTCAGTATCCTTTCCTATCTGTAACCTTGACCTTTGAACCCATGATCTTAATCTATATATCAAAATGATCGTTAAATCAACTCCTACAATATTGTAATATACATGTCTATACAAAAAGTTACTAGTTGTCGAGATAATTAACCATTATGGTATTCTTTCGCATCTGTGACCTCGACCTTTGAACGCATGACATTAATCTATATATCAAAATGATCGTTAAAGCAACTCCTACAATATTGTAATATACATGTCATACAAAAAGTTACTAGTTGTCGAGATAATTAACCATTATGGTATTTTTTCGCATCTGTGACCTTGACCTTTAAACCCATGACCTTAATGTATATATCAAAATGATCATTAAATCAATTCCTACAATATTGTAATATACATGTCTATACAAAAGGCTGTTACCCAGGCATAATATTCACCAAGTTTCATCAAATTTGGTCAGTAGTTTTGGAGGAGAAGATTAAAATGTAAAGTTTACACACGACGGACGGTGATAGATTGCAATAGCTCATCTGAGCCTTTGGCTCAGGTGAGCTAAATGTTGGACTGAATAGGGAACATGGTCAAATATGGGTATATTTCAGGGCCCTAGCGAAAATGAAGTTCACTATCATAGGATTTTTTTCATACATCATGGTTTTATAGTCATATCCTTCCAAAAAGTTTGTAAATAATAAAAATTTAAAGCAGGACTTCTCAGAAGAATTATGACATTAAGCGTTATTGTAAGGAAATAATATCTCACGGATGAACAAAACGTGATCCCGAAAATCGTGCGATAAACCTCATTTTATAAAATAGTAAACATTATTCCATCAAACAATGAGTAATATGCAGAATAACCGCTATAAATAAAACAATAAAAACATTAGAAAATAAACAATGAATAAAGTGTATTGATGGCAAGATGCGTGTTTTAATCACTTCTTCATCACTTAATAAACTTAATTGAATGCTCCGCTTTTCAATTTTAGAATTAACTAGCTGTTAGTTTGCGTGTTGTAATTTTGTTTAAAACTCAGCTAAGTGTCATTAATCTCGCTGATTTTAATGAAATAAAGCTGAATTTTGACGTTGATTAATGACATAGTAAACAATAAAACATTAAAGGTGATAAAGTAATCAAGTTGTATCAACTTAAAGTGTAGAACCGATAGCGACAGTGAATGGTAGGAACAGCGAAAGATAGGGATAAGGAAGGATATTGTTGAAGAATGCTGATAGTGTTTAAGAGTGACGGGCGGAAGGCTAAATAACAGAATGGAAGGACAGCAAATGCGTGGAATAATATTGGAAGTGTTGAAGAAAAGCAGGATTTGGCAGGACACCAGCAGTGTGGAAGAACAGCGGCAGTGTGGGACGATAGTGCCGGGCAGCATGTTTTGTATCTGCAAGCTAGATTGCAACCATCACTTACTATTACATCACATTTTTCTAAATGTATGGAGACGTGTATCCGACAACAACCAACGCAACAAGACCACGCATGAGAAAATTACAAACACGGCCAAACGAGATAAGACAAAAAACACATATTGGCTTCACTATTATAAAATCCCCGACTTTGGATCGACACTGGAGTAAATACCCAGTGTTTTGGTTATGGTACTAAAAGAGGTCCCTCTACGACGTAACTTAGTTTATGACATAAAAACACACATTTAAAATTTCAAAATAAACCTTACTTTACAGAAACAATTAACTGACAGTCTTGTCTTGTCAAAAACGTTTCTTCATATTTTCACAAAACATCGTCATAATTAATTTTGTTAAACTTCAGTTAAGGAATACTAGTATATTAGTTAAGAAATGATTGTGAAACCGGGGCTTGAGAGCTCTAAGATCTAGAATGCATTTTTGTATTCCTAAACACATCATATGTATCGGCGTGTTTGGTTCACTCTTTAGTACAAAATAGAATTCTGTGGGTGCTTCAAAACATGCATGTTAATATTTTACCAGTTTTAATTTTATACTACCAGTTTTAATTTTACAGCACTGTTTCGAAATACAACTCCTCATCTATAGTGCTTGGACCAAATTTAAACCTGTAAAATCAACAGTTCTTCAAAGGGGTTGAATAAGTAGCAAAAAGACCAAAATATATCTGACCAAAAACTAAGGAAATATTTTGCATGAGTGAGTATACCTTAGTTTTTTTATGTAAGTACAAGTGTTTTAAAAGCAACAAGTAGTGATGATGATCCCTGTGTATATGTGACTTACCTTCAATGCTCGTCTAATCCTTAAAATCAGCAAGAATTAAGATCCATCTATCACCTCTGTCACACTTATGTTCAAACTTTAATTATTGATGACAATTCAGTGACACGCAATCTACAATCTAAACTGATTTTTCACGTTTTGTTCAGAGTATCCCGGCTGTATGTAATCACAACACCATCTATTGTCAGCTACCTACGTCCAGTGTCCAGTAATATCCCCTTTTCTGATTTTTATCAGTCTAATTCTTTCACGTCTGACTCAAATATCAGAATCCCAGCTTAAAAGCTGTAAAAATAAGCTTTTGTTTATTTATAAAACACAAGATTTTAAATCTAGAAGAAGTGTTATCTTGTGAAGTAAACTCCCAGTAAGTGTGTGAATGTAGTGGACACTAGCTAGACTTAAAGAATCTTTAAACCATTAAGTCGTGGACAGTTTATTTTTATAAAAAATTCGATTTAGGTCGGATTAGTAAAACTTGACAATATCAGAGCATTTCCACGGACAATTGAATGATTTAAACATTTACTGAGTAAACAATCTATAATCGGAAATATAAATTACCTTAAATAGTCAAATTATAAACAGGTAAAAATAAAAAGTAACAGAATACAGATTGTTCTCAATTTAGAAATAAAAGACACTTTGTTACATTTTAAACAAAGATAAGTAGATTGTTATCACGCTAGGAGTTATATATAAAACATATCACGTGACAGTTAAATGTTTAAAAGGATACCCTTACTTGACCAGCAGGGTGTTTGGTAAAATTCGGTATTATATAAAATATCTAAGTGTAGCCTACTCTTAAACAGTTACAGGTCTGATGGGAACCTTTAAGAAGTACGTTTAATGGTAGTATATTATGTAACGTTTAGAAATTGGTTCATTTTACGGAATTGTTCATTCAGGGTTGACTACGGTGTGTTGTGTCACTTGGTCGTTGTTTCTGGACATCTGGATCAATGATTGATAATAAAAGTATTTTAAACACACCAGTGTTCTGAATGTGTGAGAAAATAAGTTTCATATTTTGATATAGCTATAACTCGCCAACGTTTCGACGGATGCTGTATATCACGTCAGCGTTTCGGCGGCTGTTATATATCTCGCCAGCGTTTCGGTAACTGTTATATATCACGTCAGCGTCTCGGCGGCTGTTATATATCACGTCAGCGTTTCGGCGGCTGTTACCTGTTATACCCTTATAAATTTTTGAAATCTTACATTCATATTTTGTTTTGAAAATAAAAAGCGCATCAAAACATATTTTAGTTTCTTTTTTTTACTTTTTCCGTTCTTTTCCTACAGAGAGAAAATTTTACATTTCTTCTAAAAGTCAGCTGTTGTATGTGTAACACGACCGGGGGTATCACTCACTGCCTACTCTTGCTTTAAACTAAACGCGCCTCACGTCGCCGATTATTCTCTTTATTTGGTAGCTGTGCGCGCCGCCGGAATGCCCAAATAATAAGACACACCTGCGGTAACGGCGCTGTGGACGTAGTCTAATTACAAGGTAAACGCCGCCGGGCTGATCTGGGTCCGACCAAACCCTGCGGAAACGGCGCTGTGGACGTAGATCTTAATAAAACCGAAGTACAACAGCAGGGCGCACCCGTGCTGTTGACGCCGGCACGTAGTATTTATATTATAAATAACTAATAAATATTGTATGCCTGCCTGGCATATGATTTGGTTGATTGGATATGTACACTTCACTTGACTGGACAGGATGGAAAGTACACCAATAATTCTCACATCCACTGTGCTACTTGACCAATTGACCACAGAACACGTGTCAGAGTAGACCGCACTCCTCACATGTACCTGGCACAATTACTAAAGCCTCCACAGCGTGAGATTTTCCCTGGTGTATTTCACCAACAGCCCGAAGCCTTTCCTAGGACCTGGTGCACGCCACTAGCCAGTACCAAAACCAATGTACCTGGCCAACTCCTCTGATCAGTTATCTGGCGCACGCCACTGATCAGGACCTTGTGCACGCCACTGGTCTAAACCAAAGTACTTCAACTGGACTGCTGTATGTATTACCACTTCGCTCCTTTACGCACGGCACTTGGAAATCCACCAAGCCCTGCGCAGCGCACGGTCAACGCATGGACCGCGCACGACCACGACGCACGCACCGCGCACGGTCAACGCATGCACCGCGCACGACCAGCGCACGGTCACGACGCACGGTCAACCCACAGCCGATTTTACCGCAATTCACAAAGTGAATTACCACGGCCAATACCAGTGGTTTGTACTCTTCTCCGTCTGGACCACACAGAGAAGCTACTGTCCACTGTCGATCTGTCAGGTAATCCAGGTTATTCACCCTTACCTAAAGCCAATATCTTCTTATTCAGTAAGATACTGCTGGCACTTAACACAAACATCAAATGCGAAATTCTGCAGCTCTCTGCCTCCTTATATACCCCTGCTCTAGCTGACCAGCCACGTGATCGGCTAATTCTGCATTCTGATTGGCTGAATATAATTAGCCCACACTGCGGTGTGGTGATGTGTATTATCGATCGATACACATCTCTGCTGTCAAGGTCGGGTCAAACTAAAGAGCTGCTATGGTCTAAAAGATATCGTATTTAATTTATAATTTAAACTGCCCGGAATTAATATATGTACGCGGCCTGTAAAATAAACATGTATTAGTATGTATGATTACAACTTAGATCTTTTCGAAGAATTGAAGGTTGTTGTCGGCGATTTCATTAGCCATATTTCATCCGGTCAGTTCATCCGCCATTTCTTCTGTCCATCCTCTCTACACTATCCTGTCCAAATATCCTATCCTGCCCAGTCAGTGGAATCATCGTTAATTAAGGTCAATCACAGTAATATACAGCTATATACACTATACAAGTATTACATCAGTCTTCTAATCGGCAATCATACTGAGTAATGTAATTCATTGGCAAAACAGTTAATTGTTCACATACAAACTAGTCCTAGGAGGTCCTTCGCTACACCACCCCCTTCCTCCAAAAATGCGTCCCGCATTTTGCTCTACTGTAGACATCACAAACATTAACATATATAAATCAACAGTTCTTTTCTGACGTTTTCCATATTTTTATATATTTTTTTACGGTTTTTCCTTTTATAGACGCACAGGACGAGACTATTTACAAGACAACAAACACTGAAATCATCCTTGAATCATGATAATCACAGTCAGCTTATCACAAATAAACACTATATCACAATCAAGAATTATTGTACTGACGTCTTGACACGTTCCAGTTATACACTATATACAATATTACACATTCCTTCAGCACAGTAATAGTCCTATTCATCCTATCGCTTGTCCTCTTTCCACCACCAGCAATCTGAATTTAGCATAACATAAATTAAATAAGCTGTCGTGTCACTGGTGTTCATTTTGGACAAACATAGGAGAATTTATGTGCTCTTTATATTACAAGATCGGGGTCAAGATAATCACCTAGCCAGGCAGGTCGTTTGCGTTCGCGCTGCGGTCTATTTCTCTTCGGGTTTTGCGCAAGCGTTTCACGCGATTCAACCTCTATCGCCTTTGGCAGTGTCAGTGATACCTCTTCCTCGACATCGTCAAATTGTGCAGCGTTTCCATCTTGGACCGGTGCCTCTTCTTCAAGTTGATCCTTCACGCTGTCCCACAATTGTCTCTCTGGACATGGCTTAACCTGTCCAGATGAATGACCTGGGTCGTTCCGTATCGCCCACAATCAATCTCAAAATTAACCGGTCCCGTTCTCTTCAAAACCTTGAAAGGACCTTTCCAAAAACTAGAAAGTTTCGATGTACCGCCTATCGGAACTCTCGGAAAATAAACTAGAACTCTATCTCCCGGCTTCAAATCATAAACAGAAGCCTTAGTATCATGTAAACACTTCTGACGACGCATCTCCGTGTTCACATTTTCTCTCACAACATAGTGAGCCATTTCCAGCCGCTCTCGTAGTTCCTTTACCCACTCATGCCTAGGCCTCTCCGCTCCCGGAAGTGGATACTGGATATCCAAAGGTGTCGCAACCTCCCTTCCTAACATGAGCATATTAGGAGAAAAATCAGTCGTTTCATGGACAGCACTCCTATAAGCCATTAGAGCATATGGTAAATACAAATCCCATTCATCATGGTAATCCCCTACGTATTTGGCTAAAATTGCTTCTAGAGTTCTATTAAACCGCTCCACTAGCCCATCACACTGAGGATGGTAGGGAGACGTACGAGTCTTCCTTATTCCTAACAAATCACACATTCCACGGAATACTCAGCTTCAAACTGACTTCCTTGATCACTGTGTATGATTGCTGGTACACCAAACCTAGCTAACTTGTTCAACACAAGTTCTGCCATCGTTATGGCCTCTATGTTATTAACAGGGAACGCCTCCGTCCATTTCGTGTAATAGTCCGCTACTACAACAATGTACTTATTTCCCTTTTTGTTACTGGCAGCGGTCCCATTATGTCAATTGCAATCCTTTGCATTGGTTCTCCTACTGGCATTGATTGCAAGGGTGCTTTTAGTTTTCTCGGGGGATTCTTCCGTCTATTACACTGTAAGCAACCCTTTACGTATAAGTCTACATCTTGCCTCAGACCGGGCCAGTAATATTTATTTCTAATTTTCTCTATAGTTTTATGGACACCCAAATGTCCTCCAGATACTCCATCATGAAGATGTCTACAACCTCCTCCCTGATATTTAAAGGTAGAAGTTGTCTTGTTTCATCGCCTGTCTTGTTGTTTTGAACCTTCCTGTAAATCAACCCATCAACTAATTCCAATTGACCGAACTGGTTCCACAGACTCTTAATTGTTCTGTTACAGTTTGCTATTTCTGTATAAGAAGGTGCTTTCTTTTGTTCCAGCCACTCGAAGACCATCTTGATGTCAATGTCTTCGTGCTGTAGCTTCTTTAACTCGGAATCTTTTAACTCGCCATGTACCTTGGCTATATGGTGCATTCCCGTCGTATCATGTACTTCCCAGTCTTGATATATACCGCACTGGGTGCATGGTATTCGACTCAACGCATCGGCATTCCGATGTTGTGTTCCTGGTCGATGTTCAATCTTCATTTGGTATGGCGCAAGTGTTTCCATCCACCTTGCTAATTGTCCTTCGGCTCTTTGAAGTGGTAGAGCCATCTCAAGGAACCATGATCTGTCCGTAATGTAAACTTTCGACCATACAGATATGGCTTAAAATATTTCACAAAGTTCACCACAGCCAACAATTCTTTGCGCGTAACACAATATCGCCTTTCTGCCTTCCCAAGTGAACGGCTTGCATATGCTATAACATGTTCCTTCCCGTCTTTGACCTGAGACAGTACCGCTCCTATTGCAAAGTTACTTGCATCTGTGTCAAGTATGAATGTGTCATTAAAATCTGGATGTGCCAATACCGGAGCTGAAATGAGTTTTTCTTTGAGGCATTCAAACGCTTCTTGACATTCCGCACTCCAAGAAAATCTCTCACTTTTCTCCATCAGCTTATGCAGTGGTTTGGCAATTTTTGCAAAGTCTTTAATGAACTTTCTGTAATAACTACACAGTCCGATGAAAGCCCGCACGTCTGTAATAGTGCGAGGTGTTGGCCATTCCTGCACAACTCTCACTTTTTCGGGATCAGCTTTAATACCTGCTCCATTTATTTGGTGGCCTAGAAATGTAACTTCTGTTGCGAATAAATGGCATTTCTTGGCTTTCAGCTTCAACCCCGATTCAGCAAAACGTTTAAAAACCATCTCTAAATGGAGCAGCATTTCATCAAATGTGCGTCCTGCTACAATAACATCATCCAGATAGATGAGACAAATATTCCAATTCAAACCACTAAGGACCGTTTCCATCAACGTTGGAACGTCGCTGGGGCATTACAAAGACCAAAAGGCATGACTTTGAATTGATATAAACCCCTTCTGGTGGAAAATGCCGTCTTTGGTCTGTCCTTCTCAGCAACTTCCACCTGCCAATAGCCAGAAAGCAGGTCTAGTGTCCCAAACCATTTATTCCCCTGTAATTGGTTTAATGCGTCATCTATTCTGGGTAACGGATATGCATCTTTTAATGTCACATCATTGACTTTTCTGTAATCAACACAGAACCTCATACTGCCGTCTTTCTTCTTCACTAACACAATCCCGGATGCCCAAGGACTCGCAGATGGTTTATCACACCTTGACTTAGCATGTCATTTAAAGTTTTATCAACATCAGGGACCAAAGCCTCTGGAACTCTCCTCAGCGGTTGTTTAATCGGAACAGCCGTTCCAGTGTTAATCTCATGTTTCACTACATCCGTCTTCCCTAACGAATCATTCTCTAAAGCAAACAACGCCTCATATTTCATAATAAGATCCCTAGCACTTTGATATTGTTCTTCTGTCAATCTGGGCCTGGCTTCAGTTAACAAAGCTTCTTCCAAGGCGCTTACGCGTTGACATTGTGTCACATCACCCGTTATTTCTCCGATAACGATCGGGTCGGCTTGATGGAATTCACCAATTATCGTGCTCTTATTAATAATCTGTGGCTTTTCTGATGGATTCATTATTCTAACTGGTAGTTCTGCTTGACCGTGCACGAGCGTTCTGGCGATTAATGCTCGGTCACTTTAATAAATTCTTTGGTTGGCTCAATTATTCCATCAATGTCGGGTATCTCTTCAGGGTCTCTACACATGCCTTTCCCATGACCACAACTTCACTCTTGGGTGGTATATTAACCCTTTCCTGTATAGCAATCCTAAAGCAACCTAGTGGTCCTTGCAAAAACAAAGGGATGTGTTTCCCATCAATTGTCAAAACTTCTGCCGTTACGTCTACTTGGCAATTTCTCTTCTTAAGAAAATCTAACCCTATCACTCCATCTATACTGATGTCTGCTATTATCATAGTCCACGAATAGATCTTCTCTCCTAACTGTACACTAAAGTCTCCAAGCCCATAGAGGGAGAGGAGATTTCCTCCGGCTGCAACAATGTCTTGTTTTGCATGGCGTATTCTTGGCAGTGATTCTTCAGCGACTTTGTCTATTAGTTTCTTTGACAGAAGGGTTACCGTGGCGCCCGTGTCTATTAAAAGTCTGCATTTTACCCCTGTACTTTGGCATCTACATAAATACCACCTTCAACGGCATTCGCGTTTGAGTTTATGGAGATTTTGTCCTTTGTGTTAAATTGTCTGTTGTGACCTGGAGTAGAAGTGTTTGTTCCGGCTGTCCCATTTGTGTTACTACTTGGTTCCTTTTGAAACGTTTCTGTATTTTCCGGAATCATATTTTGGTCATTCTCACTTCTTTGTGGACAGTCACTTTATAATGACCAGTCTTCTGGCAGAGGTAACACTTGACCCATTTGGCTCTCTTATTTTGAGGAAAGGTCTGTTTACTAGCTTCTGATGGTATTTGATCACCGGCTACTTGTTGAGTTTTACCAGAGCATTGGTTCTGTTGCTTAAGCTGTCGTTTCAGCTCGGTAACTTCGCGGTGCATTTAGCTATTTCCCCTTTCAGATTATCAGCATTCTCGGGTCTTGGAACATTCCGTCTCCTACTGTTATTATCGCGGTTTGACCAGTGCACACCTCTAAATGCCCCTTCTTCCCGTCGTCGTCTTCGTTCTGCCCGAAATAGCGCTTCCAATTCTACCGCTTGTCTAACAGCATCTGTTAAATTAGTTGGTCGCGTCTGCTGAACCCTAAGCCTAATTTCTCTGTCTTGCAAAGCATCTATAAAACTTTGTTTAGCCAGTGTTTCTTGGACATCTGTTGACGCCGTAGGATACGTCTGACAGACTAATCTCAATATAGCTTGTCCAAGTTCTGGTAGACTCTCTCCTGGTCTTTGCTCTCTGTCTTTTAATTCTGCCCTATACAACTCTGTCTGATTTGGCGGAGCAAATCTCTCTTCTAATGTTTTCACCAGCGCTTTATAATCTTGCCTGTCCTCAGCTTTCATATTGCCTAGTACACTCTGTGCTTGGCCTCGTAATGCCACAGCCAGTTGTAGACCTTTTTCTGTATAATCCCATCTGTTTGTCGCTGCGCACAACTCAAAATGAGTCTTATAGTCAATCCAGGAGTTTTTACCGTCAAATTTATCAGGTTTTACACGGTGTCTACCTTCAGTTGGTTTTGACTTTTGCGTGTCATAACTACCTGACTTTGCTTGGTCACACACTCGTGAAATGATGCCGAGGTGTTCTTAACTACTTTTAGGTGATAATGACCTGTCGCGTTGGTCCACCTTATGCAAAGGTAACTTGCCGTCCACTTTACTCCGGCTTTCATTTAACTCCATTTGTGACTGCAATGCGTGCATATCTCCGTAATTTATCAATTTCCTGCAGAGTCTGTTCTCTCGAGTCGATGTCATGTCTGTCTTCATCCCTTAAATTTCTTATTAAGTTTGCCCTTGGCGGCAACTTTCCGGTTGTCTATACACACTTTGTCCAACCCGGTCCCGCTCAATACCAAATTTATTTCCCCGATGTGCGCGCCTCTGTCCGTTCAGTGTCCAATTTACCTTTGTCTATTGATACATGCTTCTCCGAACGTCTGCTTGGCTACGCGGTGTATCTGCCAATAAACTTTTCATATCCCTAAGACTATGTATCAAATCTTCTTTGTCCTTGCGCACAAGGTGTAACTGTCTGTCCATTTCTTCTCTTTCCTCATAACGCATTCTTAACTCCGACTTCAGTAACTCAATTTCTTGCATATACGCCTTGTCTTTAGCTTCGGTGACTCTAGATACCTCTGTAGTGTAATCTTTTTCACGCCTTGTGCACGCATGTAATTCATGCCTCAATGCTTCATTTTCTGCACGTAAGGCTCTTCTGATTCCAGCTCTCTCTGAGATACCTAATTTCATCGTTGAATGCTCTTTCTCTCCTGTCCTGCTCTGTTTTATCTTCACTTGTGTAGTCTGTGTCCTTGGTGTTCTGGGACTCTCATAATCTGTACCACTGTCAAATATTTCAGGAGGTACTGATTCGGCTATACTGACCTTCTTCTCACTTCTCTCTCGGTGCGCTTTCTACTGCCATTTTTCTAATATCATTGTGCATTGAATCCATGTTATCCGTCATTTCCTGGCGAATATCAGAAATCAATGTACAAACTGTATCTTTCAGCTGAGTGATCTGTTCCTGCATTTCACTTCGAAAAACAGCATTCTGTCTTCAATTTCAAATCCAAGTCTAGATTCGTGTGGTTTACGAAGTATTTGTTCACTCAACATAGCTGGAGTAGAATGATATCGCGGGGGATGTTTATAATCAAATCCAGATAAATCCCCGAAGTCATTTTCTTCTTTCCCAGTCTTCTGTGTATCGCTCTGCTGCATCTCTCCGCTAACCAATTGTGATGTTTTGGACAAACTTCCACCTATCCCTGTATCGGTGGTTTTGAAATCCCCGTGCAAACCATGTCGCATATCTTCAAACCTTGCATGAGTAGCATTTAATTTATCGCCCAACAGCTCAATTGTTTCTTCTATATTAGCTTCAGCTGAGGCCATTCTTCCTATCTCGCCTTTAAAATAAACTTCCCCTTCATCAGATGAAGCCATATTTACTAAGACGCGGCTCTTGTACACAACAGCACTTTGGTAGGTACCGTTATTCTATGGTGATAATCCCGCAAAGCTGCCACCAATCTTTATGTAACGCGACCGGGGTATCACTCACCGCCTACTCTTGCTTTAAACTAAACGCGCCTCACGTCGCCGATTATTCTCTTTATTTGGTAGCTGTGCGCGCCGCCGGAATGCCCAAACAATAAGACACACCTGCGGTAACGGCGCTGTGGACGTAGTCTAATTACAAGGTAAACGCCGCCGGGCTGATCTGGGTCCGACCAAACCCTGCGGAAACGGCGCTGTGGACGTAGTATCTTAATAAACCGAAGTATAACAGCAGGGCGCACCCGTGCTGTTGACGCCGGCACGTAGTATTTATATGATAAATGACTAATAAATATTGTATGCCTGCCTGGCATATGATTTGGTTGATTGGATATGTACACTTCACTTGACTGGACAGGATGGATAGTACACCAATAATTCTCACACCCACTGTGCTACTTAATCAATTGACCACAGAACACGTGTCAGAGTAGACCGCACTCCTCACATGTACCTGGCACAATTACTAAAGCCTCCACAGCGTGAGATTTTCCCTGGTGTATTTCACCAACAGTCCGAAGCCTTTCCGGCTAGGACCTGGTGCACGCCACTAGCCAGTACCAAAACCAATGTACCTGGCCAACTCCTCTGACCAGTTATCTGGCGCACGCCACTGATCAGGACCTTGTGCACGCCACTGGTCTAAACCAAAGTCACTTCAACTGGACTGCTGTATGTATTACCACTTCGCTCTCCTTTACGCACGGCACTTGGAAATCCACCAAGCCCTGCGCAGCGCACGGTCAACGCATGGACCGCGCACGACCACGACGCATGCACCGCGCACGGTCAACCCACAGCCGATTTTACCGCAATTCACAAAGTGAATTACCACGGCCAATACCAGTGATTTGTACTCTTCTCCGTCTGGACCACACAGAGAAGCTACTGTCCACTGTCGATCTGTCAGGTAATCCAGGTTATTCACCCTTACCTAAAGCCAATATCTTCTTATTCAGTAAGATACTGCTGGCACTTAACACAAACATCAAATGCGAAATTCAGCAGCTCCTCCTTATATACCCCTGCTCTAGCTGACCAGCCACGTGATCGGCTAATTCTGCATTCTGATTGGCTGAATATAATTAGCCCTACACTGCGGTGTGTGGTGATGTGTATTATCGATCGATACACATCTCTGCTGTCAAGGTCGGGTCAAACTAAAGAGCTGCTATGGTCTAAAAGATACTGCATTTAATTTATAATTTAAACTGCCCGGAATTAAGTATATGTACGCGGCCTGTAAAATAAACATGTATTAGTATGCATGATTACAACTTAGATCTTTTCGAAGAAATGAAGGTTGTTGGCGATTTCATTAGCCATATTTCATCCGGTCAGTTTATCCAGCCATTTCGTCTGTCCATCCTCTCTACACTATCCAGTCCAAATATCCTATCCTGCCCAGTCAGTGGAATCATCGTTAATTAAGGTCAATCACAGTAATATACAGCTATATACACTATACAAGTATTACATCAGTCATCTAATCGACAATCATACTGAGTAATGTAATTCATTGGCAAAACAGTTAATTGTTCACATACAAACTAGTCCTAGGAGGTGTTCCCTTGGTGACTCCATATGCATTTACAGTTCAGACCTGTAGAAAGTTTGACACTGAGCTAATAAAAAGGGAGTTGAAACCCGGCTACCAAGTGGAGAGTGTTACCGTAG
Organism: Anadara kagoshimensis; assembly: GCA_021292105.1. Classification (NCBI taxonomy): domain Eukaryota; kingdom Metazoa; phylum Mollusca; class Bivalvia; order Arcoida; family Arcidae; genus Anadara; species Anadara kagoshimensis. Next base: position 41,557,851 of record CM037872.1, on the reverse strand, counting down.
TTGTAGAAAAGTTGCCGAGAGATAGATTGAATGGTTGGTTAAAAGTTGCTTAACGTCATATCAGCAATTTTTCAGCTATTCGCCACGAGAACTATTATTAATCTCTATGGATTAATCTATGGATAAGTTCGTGTATGCGTGTGAAGTGCCAGTGTGTTTTATGGTCTGCCTTGTATCAGCACGCACTCAGGGGCCGACTTTAAGGTGCTAGCTCACCGAGCCATTACGCCGCGGACAAGCGTACCATTCCTCAGTCACATTATACTGATACCGTGTGAACCAGTAAAGGCCAACGGCAAGGAAATTCACTTTTCCACGTGGTCTGAGAGGGACTCAAACTCACAGCGGCAAGAAGCCCTTGATTTGTAGACCGACGTCTTATCCATTAGGCCACCGCGGCCTCTGCAGCGAGATAGATATAGCTGATGAGAAACCAAGACAATTCGATACCAATTCTAAGCTTTAAGTTTAACTTTCGACAGGTTTGCATTGAACTTGTTGCTTCGAAATAGGAAAAACAAAACATAAATAGCCTTGTCATTTATCAATGTGTTTTTTTTAATTTTTCCATTTTCTGCAAATCAAAAAAAAAAAAAAAAATAAATAGATCTAAATAAATAAAAAAAAACATAAAAAAAAAATTAAAGAAAATCTTTGGTTAAATTGAAAATTTCATTTTGTTGATAGAAATGAATGAAAACTAGACATGATTAAACATGCCAATCAAGAGGAAAACATAATAATTCATAAGTAGCCTGATATTCTCTGTATCAAGACATTATGACAGGCCTACAACGGGGGCTCTCCATCTTTTGGTTGTTAACAAGTGACAAGCCTTTATGGTGTTCCAGATGGTATTTTTACACAGAGATGTTGACGAATTGAGCCAAGATTAACGCGATAAACCGAGTCAATCATTAGATCTGAACTGAAGCAACCACTCCATTGTCATATATAAGTGTTTTGTCCCTCTGGGAAATATAACAATGTTACACCAACTGACTACGTGTCGGTGTTGATCAGGGAAGATAGTACTTCGTGTTATATATATATTGTTTAACATCTTACTAACTAAAAGATATAATATTGATATTGAATACAGTTATATATGTATTATATTCTAACTGATGGACAATTAATAAATATATGACTTCAGATCTGTACAGCTGTCCTGGTAGCTCTGTAATTGGATGTATTCTTTATAAGTAAGATACTCAATACTACTTCAATCAGATCAGTTGTTTGTGACCCTGAAATTCATTGATAAATTCTAAGAATCTGTTTCCATTCATCAATGTGATTCAGATGCTAAAAGTGTACGTATTTACCCAGTTGTACCGGTTGCCATTCCGATTCCCTTTCGTATCCGATTTGGTGTTTATGCATTGCCATTCTACAGATTTGTATTTGGCATTAGCCAGAACAACCAAGAACACACTATATAACCAAACAAAAAAGACACAGAATAAACACAGTACAGATAAACAACATTGACCTGTCTGCTTGACCTTTAATTTACATTTATTACGGACCTTAATATTTATGAATACGGAACGTAAGTTTTATAAGTAAAGGGAGTTGTGTACTGTGTAAAACATACATTTTATTTTGATATTAATCATAGCAAATAGAAAAGTTCTCCTTCCATAATCTGTCAATAATTCCAGAAGTCGTTGCAGGATTTTTGTTGCTTTTACTATCTTCAGATAAAGTTAGCAAGACAGGCGCTTACAATTCCGGAGCACCCGGACTCACTCCCCTGGGGGGGGGGGGGGGTGGCGCTTACAATTCCGGAGCACCCGGACTCACTCCCCTGGGGGGGGGGGGGGGTGGGGAGCTCGCTTGTTTTACTTGCATGTAATTTTCCAGCTTTCAAATGTTTTACTTTGCTTTGGGGTTGTGTTTTGGTTGTGTTTTGGACATGGATTGGTATGCTTATTTTTGCTAATAAACACATTGTCCACAGAATGTGCTAAAACAAAAACAAAATGTAGGTTTTGAATGCACGTAACTTCTCCACCCCTCAGTAATAGAATAGCCAATGGTATGGATCAAACATATCTGTAGGACAGAAACAATCTTATAGATTTTACAACGGGAATGTCTTGACATATTTTCACATTCTAGATATTTTGTTCATATGTACCCAATATTTAACGATTTCTATAAATTCTGAATACTGAGACCTGAATAATTTTGTATATTGTGATACTACGGAGGCGCAGTGGTGACAGGAAAATATGCTCACGCTAACAATTGTGTATCCATGCAAACGATATCGGGTGCACATGCCAAAGAGTAATTTACACGCGCAACATCTCGTGTCAGCACGCGAAAAAGTAATTGCGTGTGTATGCGAAAGTTATCGATTAAGTCGCGTACACTTACGATAGGTTTTATTTGAGCTTCTTTCGCGTAACAACGCAGTACCTTTTTCGTTAATATGACCAATCATTAACTTTCGTATAATTATGAAACTAGATTTTGGCGTAAGCACGCGATCTAAATTATTTCGTGTCACTTCTGTGTCGTCGTACAAAAGTTTATTTGAATGAAGAAGTGGATCGTGTTTGACTTACTGTTTTGATAATTGATATCTACTACTTACTAAAGTACAGTAATATTAATAAATCCCCGGACTGTAAGAATAGAGAATTAATGTAGTAGTCCGGGTTTTATACGAAGTCGCTGATGTGTTTAATGAACGGGTTCATACATCACACACTCTTAACGATCGGCTAATTGTTTACTGGCCTGGGATTTATAGTTTATTATTTACATTCATGAAAAATATCCAAAATATGATAGAACATGGCGTTTTTTACTTGGTATAAATGACAGTTATAAAATATGCCATTTTACATGAAATGTTTATCATTACTGAAGACACAAAATATTAAAACTTGAGAATCCTATGTTGTAACTGACATAGATATTATTCAAAATTTTAAATTCGCACATAGATATTATTCAAAATTTTAAATTGGCAGATTATTTTAATATTGAGAAATTATGTGCTGAAGCTTCACAAATATAAAGAGATTTTGAAAAGTACATGTTACATCAATAAAAGGTACATGTTACATCAATAAAAGGTACATGTGACATCAATAAAAGGTACATGTGACGTCTTACATTGTTGGGCTATAACCATTGTTAACAAAGTAAACCAGATAGTGTACGATGACTGGTGTGATTGGAGATGTTCATCTAATCGGTCACTATGGAACTTTCACAGTACACCTGAGTGTATACCATAAGTGGCATAAGTTTCTTTTTACAAGTTCAGTGATAGTATTGTCATTTTCAGTATTGCAAAACCTTTGTACTGATGAAGATAACAAAGCAATTCCTTTTGCATACTAAAACACAATGAATATTTTAAATCCTTACATTGAATCTGATGTATACTGACTGCAATCGAGTTTGAAAACCCTTAAAGTTAAGTTTAATGACGAAAATGACCGTAATATTTTCCCAAAATGTTATTTTTCATTAACTTTAAATGTCTGTTGATTTTGTTATTTTCAATTCTTTAGTGCTGTGCCTTGTTAATTAGCTTTTGTTAAAGATCAAAACAAATTCAATGTTTCATATAATTTACAAAATTTTGATTTGAGTCCCTATATTATAGAATGTTGGCTTTTGGGTTGACAAAAGGCTGGGTGATTTCCTAAAATGTTGATGTCTTGGATAATGACTGAGAAAATGAACGAACACAACATGCAACTCATTGTCCTTATTTTTTTTACTAACATTAACTATCCAGCTCAGTAGAGACCATGTAACACATATTATAAACTTATAAATTAATATTCCATGCACTCTTTATATGGATTATCTTGAGGGAAATGTTCCTAGACCTGTTCTGTAGGTAAGTTAGCTAGGTTACATAAACTGTGATTTCCCTGGCGTGATAGAATCTGGTAGGTCATAATTAGGCCGCCGAATATCCTGTCGTAAGCGATTTTAAGTAATTAAACAAAACAAAATAAAAATGCTCAGAATGGCTTATGGAGCTTGAGTTTCTCAGCCTGTGTAATATTAATGAATGTATCTTAACATATAGCATACAGGTTCAAAACAAATCCTTTAGGGCTAACACTGTAAAATGCAATGGTAATATTTTCTTAAAGTAATCCGGCGACCAACAATAAACCTATATTAAGTGTTAAGTTACATAGATGTTTACAACATTTATACAGCAAGGGTCAGCATTTCTGTCATTCTTTTTAGTATGTTTTAACTCAAATCCAGTGACTATAGACGTAAAATTCTAGTCACTTGTCCAGAATACACTTGGGTTTATTGAAGATTTCACAGTGACCAACTAGAGGAACATCTCCAATCAAACCAGAGATGACAGGATCAAGTCACTTGTCCAGAATGCACTTGGGTTTATTGAAGATTTCATAGTGACCAACTAGAGGAACATCTCAAATCAAACCAGAGATGACAGGATCTAGTCACTTGTCCAGAATGCACTTGGGTTTATTGAAGATTTCACAGTGACAAACTAGAGGAACATCTCCAATCAAACCAGAGATGACAGGATCTAGTCACTTGTCCAGAATGCACTTGGGTTTATTGAAGATTTCATAGTGACAAACTAGAGAAACATCTCCAATCAAACCAGAGATGACAGGATCTAGTCACTTGTCCAGAATGCACTTGGGTTTATTGAAGATTTCATAGTGACCAACTAGAGGAACATCTCAAATCAAACCAGAGATGACAGGATCTAGTCACTTGTCCAGAATACACTTGGGTTTATTGAAGATTTCACAGTGACAAACTAGAGGAACATCTCCAATCAAACCAGAGATGACAGGATCTAGTCACTTGTCCAGAATGCACTTGGGTTTATTGAAGATTTCACAGTGACAAACTAGAGAAACATCTCCAATCAAACCAGAGATGACAGGATCTAGTCACTTGTCCAGAATACACTTGGGTTTATTGAAGATTTCACAGTGACCAACTAGAGGAACATCTCCAATAAACCAGAGATGACAGGATCTAGTCACTTGTCCAGAATGTACTTGGGTTTATTGAAGATTTCACAGTCACCAACTAGAGAAACATCTCCAATCAAACCAGAGATGACAGGATCTAGTCACTTGTCCAGAATACACTTGGGTTCATTGAAGATTTCACAGTGACCAACTAGAGGAACATCTCCAATCAACCAGAGATGACAGGATCTAGTCACTGTCCCAGAATGCACTTGGGTTTAATGCACATTTATTACTGACTGACTAGAGGAACATCTCCAATCAAACCAGAAATGGTATGATTTTTGGTTTTCTTTTTTACCTGTGGTTCATATTCATTAAACATTTTTGAGAATTTCAGGATTTCAATTTTTCTCTTTAATTCTGAGAGAGATACAAAAAAAACCAAAGGTGTAAATTAAATAGTAGAAAAAGTCAATTTATCGTCTAGTGTCTTACTGGATGACATGGTATAATATATCTATTTTGTCTGTGATTGTCTATATAACATTATATGTAATACATCAACATCACCAATACATATTATCTTTGTCTTAATGAGTTTAATCCATCTCTTTACCAAATTAAAACAGTTTCCTAGACGATGGATTCAGACTCTTTGTAAGTGTTAAGTTTCACATGATTGATCTTCAAGTCATCAGTAAAAAATATCCTGAAGACTTAAATGACAATGTTTAGTAGTAGGTCAAACTTAACAAGAAGTCCTAATGACCACAATGTTTAGTAGTAGGTCAAACTTAACAAGAAGTCCTAATGACCACAATGTTTAGTAGTAGTAGGTCAAACTTAACAAGAAGTCCTAATGACCACAATGTTTAGTAGTAGGTCAAACTTAACAAGAAGTCCTAATGACCACAATGTTTAGTAGTAGGTCAAACTTAACAAGAAGTCCTAATGACCACAATGTTTAGTAGTAGGTCAAACTTAACAAGAAGTCCTAATGACCACAATGTTTAGTAGTAGGTCAAACTTAACAAGAAGTCCTAATGACCACAATGTTTAGTAGTAGGTCAAACTTAACAAGAAGTCCTAATGACCACAATGTTCAACTGTATGAAGTCTAAATTAAAGAGAATTCAGTAATGACTTTTGAGATTTAAAAATATCTAAAATTTCATAGGTTCAGAATTTTGATACTAAAGTTAAAAAATTTGACACTAGGTTAAGAATTTTTTTTTTTTAGATAATTTTTGCATCAAGATATTTTTTCAAAAGAGTTGACTAATCCTTTCAATGATGAAGTTTGGTTTAAATTTGGTCTTCCAATAAGTTTAACGTTACTTTAAAAAATTTTGTGTTGGAGTTACAAGTGATAGAATGGTCTTGTGTGTGTATGATTCATAATAATACAAGTAGATACTTTTGCACTGACTTTCTCCTTGGAGTGAAAATAAAAGTGTGAGAATAAATCATGTAAATTGAAATGTGGCTTCTCATGATAATTAACTAACACAAAAATTACCCTAAGTACAGTACACACAATCCTCAGTGTCATATATACAGCAAGAGTTAGCTGAATGTCAATATTTTAAACTGGATCTTAGAAGTTAAATTCTGGACCAAATAGTCAATGCTTAAATTATTAAGCAATATATTTTACCTAATGATCATCATTATTCTCAAAACCTACATGTATGTCTTATATCTCAACTAAATATATTGGAGTAATATTGCTTTATGCCCCAGTCAAGATTCTTTCTTTTATATCAAGGTGGTGAGATGGTGGAGGAAACTGGATTAACCATAGAATACCATCAAACTTTGGCAAGTCATCTGACAAACTTAAACTGGATTAACCATAGAATACCATCAAACTTTGGCAAGTCATCTGACAAACTTAAACTGGATTAACCATAGAATACCATCAAACTTTGGCAAGTCATCTGACAAACTTAAACTGGATTAACCATAGAATACCATCCAACTTTGGCAAGTCATCTGACAAACTTAAACTGGATTAACCATAGAATACCATCAAACTTTGGCAAGTCATCTGACAAACTTAAACTGGATTAACCATAGAATACCATCAAACTTTGGCAAGTCATCTGACAAACTTAAACTGGATTAACCATAGAATACCATCAAACTTTGGCAAGTCATCTGACAAACTTAAACTGGATTAACCATAGAATACCATCAAACTTTGGCAAGTCATCTGACAAACTTAAACTGGATTAACCATAGAATACCATCCAACTTTGGCAAGTCAACTGACAAACATTTTTTACACTAAGATCTGCTTGATTTAGATTCAAACCAAGGTGAAGAGAGGAGAGGAGGTATGATGTGTATGTGCTTGCCATCTAGACACTGACTCCCCACCCCCACCCTACCCCAGAACCTACTGACTTATTATGTCAATGGATGTTCAAATATTTGTGGTATGAAGAGACTAAGTGTATAAGACTACCCATGTCAATTACAAGATTATCACAGAAATTGCACATTTTAATTCATAAAATACCATTAAATTGACAACAATATTTAAAAATCTTAAAAAATATATAAAACATTGTGCAATAAAAATAAATTCAAGTATAAGAACAAAAATCACAGGTGATTTTCAACACGAAAAATATTCAAAATATTATTTATATATTAACAAACATTACACAAGGCATATAAAAAGTACTCCAAAACAATTTTGCTTTATATAACACTATTTTTTCAAAAATATTTTTTATTACTTTATTTTACTTATCAATGTTTATAAAAAAAAATTAATGCCAAGATGTAGATTTTATATTGTAGTTTCTTGTAGTTAAATTATAAAATATTGTCTACCCTGTAATATTGACAGGTCTAGCCAGCTAAACAGGAAGTGCTTACCCTTCCAGAGCACCCAACCTCACTTTCCTGGTGGAAGTTCATGTGTTTAGCCTAACTTGTAAGTTTCAAAGTTTTTACTTTGCTTCTAGATTGTCATTTGGACATAGATTAGTATGGTTTTTTTTATTCACTAAATCAAAAGATAAACATAAAAATTGTTGTGTTCTATTAAAACATGAGCCAATGTATAACAGGTAAATCACCATTACAATAAATTCAAGTCAATTCTCTAAAAAAAATCTAATTTTTTTTCATAAATTACAATAAATAAATTTCCTTTTTTTTGAAAATATGTAATGTTTATGTAAATAAACATAATTTATAATTACATTTTCAATGAATTTTGCATGCCTCTGTATATAACATACATGTACATATACATGCATTCTAAATATGAGTGTGTATCACACACACACACACCACACACACACGCACACACACACACATTTATAAATATATATTGCAGATTTTTCTACCTAAGAGTATTAAATATAATTTAATGAAATATCAACTTATAATGTACATTGTACAATAAATGTTGATAAAAGGTTGCTATATGCTGTTTTACACCCCAATCAAGATTCTGTCACTTATATTGAGGTGGTCAGTTCTGAGATGGTGGGGGAACTAGAGTACCCAGAGAAAACCATCAAATTAAGGTAAATGAGCCGATACCTAGGATCTGCTTATTTTAAATACAGATGGTAAAAGGCACTGTGATTAGTAAGTGAGTGCTTTAAATCACTCTGACACAGATGCTTCAAAGTTATCAAATGATTACAACTATAAATCATCATTCATTTTAATAAAAAAAAAGTTTGGTTTTATAAAAATGTTTCTGTATTAATATTATACAAGTTAAAGTTGATACTAAATAAATAATAAAGTTATTTATTATAAACAAGTTCTCATTCATTTTTTAAAATAAAATATGTAAAAATATGATAAAAATAAAAAGTAAACATCAACAAATACATGCATAGTACATACATCACAGATACATCACAGATTGTTGTATTACAATTCATTGTATAAATATATTAAAAAATTAACTATAAAACATAAAATTATATTGGATAACAATTTGTTCAAAAGCAATAAATACATGTAATGAGTTTGGCAAAAGATTAACAGAGTACACTAGTACAGGTAAAACAATAATGACCTGTCTGCTTGACCTTTTATAGAGAATATTCACATATAGTGTGTCAAGTTTGACCTTGAAGTTTGACCTTTAATTTAAATATTCAAACAGACATATCCATGGTGTAATTTAAGGGCTATGTAAAGTTGATATATAAGGATAGATGATAATAATACTGGGTACCATGTGTTTACGGTATTGAAACATGCTTTCCTACCTAAATCACAAAGTCTATTAGCCCATCTAATATTCCAATTAAAGGTCAAACAGTCAGGTCAAACTTGATGCACTATACAATGGTCCAAACAATGGTATGTTAAGATTTGTAGTTATAATACATTAACAATGCATGTTTCCCGTGATGTACACAGACTAAACACCTGTACTCCCTATACGTTAATGTACACAGACTAAACACCTGTACTCCCAATACGTGATGTACACAGACTAAACACCTGTACTCCCAATACGTGATGTACACAGACTAAACACCTGTAGTCCCAATACGTGATGTACACAGACTAAACACCTGTACTCCCAATACGTGATGTACACAGACTAAACACCTGTACTCCCAATACGTTAATGTACACAGACTAAACATCTGTACTCCCAGTGATGTACACAGACTAAACACCTGTACTCCCTATACGTTAATGTACACAGACTAAACACCTGTACTCCCAATACGTGATGTACACAGACTAAACACCTGTACTCCCAATACGTGATGTACACAGACTAAACACCTGTACTCCCAATACGTGATGTACACAGACTAAACACCTGTACTCCCAATACGTGATGTACACAGACTAAACACCTGTACTCCCAATATGTGATGTACACAGACTAAACACCTGTACTCCCAATACGTTAAAGTACACAGACTAAACACCTGTACTCCCAATACGTGATGTACACAGACTAAGGCCTGTACTCCCAATATGGGATGTACACAGACTAAACACCTGTACTCCCAATATGGGATGTACACAGACTAAACACCTGTACTCCCAATACGTTAATGTACACAGACTAAACACCAGTACTCCCAATACGTGATGTACACGGACTAAACACCTGTACTCCCAATACGTGATGTACACAGACTAAACACCTGTACTCCCAATACGTGATGTACACGGACTAAACACCTGTACTCCCAATACGTGATGTACACAGACTAAACACCTGTACTCCAAATACGTGATGTACACAGACTAAACACCTGTACTCCCAATACGTGATGTACACAGACTAAACACCTGTACTCCCAGTGATGTACACAGACTAAACACCTGTACTCCTAATACGTGATGTACACAGACTAAACACCTGTACTCCCAATACTTGATGTACATAGACTAAACACCTGCACTCCCAATACGTGATGTACACAGACTAAACACCTGTACTCCCAATACGTGATGTACACAGACTAAACACCTGTACTCCCAATACATGATGTACACAGACTAAACACCTGTACTCCCAATACGTTAATGTACACAGACTAAACACCTGTACTCCCAATATGTGATGTACACAGACTAAACACCTGTACTCCCAATACATGATGTACACAGACTAAACACCTGTACTCCCAATACGTGATGTACACAGACTAAACACCTGTACTCCCAATACGTTAAAGTACTGGCCCATATTAAATACTTAAATATCTCTTCTAACACAATTGTAATAGTTAATTAACTTTCAAGTATATTTACTCCTAAAATTTTTTATTCTTAAAATCTTCTAAAGTGATAATGTTTTTCTCAAATTAACACTGAATAAAGATACTTTCCAGCAGTGAAATCTCAATTTGACCTCTAAAATTTCCCAATATAAAATATACAATATATGAGTTCGTAACCATGACGATTAAATAATTATTACATTAGGTATGTTTACTTTTCAAGCGTCGACTTTTTGTCCTTCTTTTATTTTCATTCAGTAACGGCATACCTAACTTTGCCCGTATCGTGTTAGGTATATAAGGATTAGAGTTACAGTGACCATGGCGATTTGGAATGTCCGACGCTCGGTAAATATGGAGTTGAACTTTTGACCTTATATCAACTTCAATACTAACCCAGTCCTAGAAATAGGTAAAAATTATTTTAATTTATAGTTTTCAATTCTGCTTAACTTTCAAACCTAAAATTGTGCTTAATCATCAAACCTTGAGGCATGAGAGGTTTGTAGGTGTTTATATAGAGGAATGTAGTTGAAAACTATGAAATACACTTGGGTGCACTGGAGATATCAAAGACAAACTAGATAAACATCTCCAATAAAACTGGAGTTAGCAAGTTTTTTTTTTATTATACTTAAATTTTATATGTATAGGAATCTGATTCTTCAAACAATTTTCTCTCAACTTATAGAATATATACCATTCTGAAGGATCTGGAGAAAATTCTCGTCTGACATAACATGTTTTACTTGATCCATGATGACTTTATCCAATACTGATATTTCTTATTGAATTTTGAAAAATCAGCATTATTATATATGGTAATTGAATTGTGATGGTATGTAAAATGAACCAAAACGAATCTTAACAGGGACAAAAATCACAATTTCACTTATCATTTTTAGATGGTGATGTCTAAATATAAATAAATACCAACCTTAATGTATGTATTATGAGCCAAACAAGCAAATTCAGCGAATTAGAATCCACTGCAAGTTCTTTTTTTGTGATTTAAACTTATGTTCTAAGGTTCTAAAGGCCATAACTCTGAAGAAAAATGAGCAAATCAACTCGGGTTAATGATATGCTCATCTCCTTTCTATGTTGATACTTTGCACCATGTTTCATGAAATAGTGCTCCATAGTTTTGGAGAATTAATGCAGACAAGAATTTCGGACAGAGGGAAGAGAAGAAACTCGAATTTTAACCCCTCTTTCTTTGAAAAGCAGGGGAAAAATAGAGATATCATGATTATTTTATGGCATTTACTCACCATCTTTATAAATCATCTATTATCAATATGCTATCCCTGCATTTTTAAATTCAACAAACTTTGATGTTTGATGAGTGAGCCCCACCATGACATAATGACCCTTATGATCTTAGACACATAATACTTACATCATGACATAATGACTCTTATGATCATAAACATATAATTCTTACCTCTTCTCCCAGTACAGCAGAAATTTTTTTGGACATTTTCTGATCAGGCAGCCAAACATTTCCTTTAGCTATGACAGGCTTATCATCATACTTTCCACAGAACATGACCTTGACCTTCTCTTTTAATTCTGGGTATTTTGTTTTATTTTCAGTGTTACAGATTTCTGTTATCAGATAACTAAATCCCTCATCACGCTCACTGTAAACACTCATTAAATATCCTACAACATATCAACAAAAGGTCAGAAAAAAAACTGTGCCAAGTATCCTTGACCTTTCACCCTTAATCGCACTCACTGTATATACTCATTATATATCTTAAAAAATATAAACATGTTGTACAACAAAGCAACAAAACGTCAGAAAAAGTTGCACCGCATGTCCTTGACCTTTGACCCTAAATGGCCTAGAGCCTCCATCACACTAAAACAAACACTGAATAAATAAGTACAAAATAGATTAATAAATCAGGAAACATCCAAAGTAATGACCTTAACCTTTAACCCTAAAATTAAAAGATATCTCTCATTCTTATTTAGATTGATTTTAATTGGTTAGTGTAAATTGAAAATGTTAATTTAAAAGTATTTGACCTCCTCAATTTATGTGAAGGAATCTTGATTGGGATGTAAATCACCATCACTTCACTCAAAGGAGTGTAAAATCATTCTGATAGGTCTGTACTTGAATGTTGTTGAAGGCTCCTGAAGTTTGATAATTCCACTTTCAACCATGCTGCTGTTGGTGTTTTTATGTTACTTGAAATGAGTATAACTTTCAGGCAAATCAGCAAACCAACTCTGTTTAATGATATATGTACATCTCTTTCGATGTTGATGCTGAACACCCAGTTTCTTGTTCAAAGTTTTGAAAAATTACCGCAGACAAGAATTTTGGACGGAAACTCAAATTTAATATCCACCTTTTTTGAAAGGCAAGGGATAAAAATGGATGGCTAATTTGAGATTGACATACCATGAAGTGACTTTGTCATACGGTATCCAAACTGTCATAAAATTAACCCTAATACACCATCAAAAGATATATTGTTGTGGCCAATGACAACTTACCTAAGAATGTCCAGATAGAGTGGGTAGTTAACATACGATTGTTAGCTATCCTCCAAACAAATGAGTTTATAACATTTTGTACAGCGTTTTCCTTGATGGACTGCAGTGAGTTGTGTAACGTCCTCAGCTCTTCATCACAGCTGAAGGTTTCTGTAGAGAAAACATAAATTCAAATTATTATTTTAAACACTTCACCATGAAATTTAATAAAAAGCAGAGAAAAGGAGATTAAGAAAAATAAAACTTCAAAGATCAATTTATAATCACACATTTTTCTTGTTACTTGGCATGTTTAAGTTGCTGTGGTAACCACAGGCGACTTATTCAACAATTTTGAGTTACAACAAGGCTGACGTAAGTAAATAATGTAATACTTTATTCAAATTTTTTAGATTTTTTCTATAAAAATTTTCCAAAATACGCTGTAACACAGTAAAACTGACAATAAGTTGACCAGTCTATAAAGAGACGAATACCTCTCCCCCATCTCCAACACTGCCAGACAGACACTAAATTTGGTAAGCCACACATCACTTCATGGTTTACATTTGTGTCAAGTTTGATCAAAATTTATCTATAGACAAGGAAGCCATTGAGCAGAAACCATATTGGGACAAACAGACAAATGGACCGATTCCTATATACCCCCTAAACTTAGTTAGTGAGGGGTATAATTACGACAAATCATGTCCTTTTGTAATCATACCTGTTGCACTAAGATCTGTGAATTTATTATCCTGGATAGCATTTCTCGCCAGACTGTTGCTATGATACCGTACAGCTTGACTGAACAAAACTCTCGTTAACTGTATAAGGTCAAGGTCAATGTTTAGTAGATTTAGCAAGACCGGGACAGATATCGCTGTCTGATGTTTCTGTTTCCTGTCGGGATGATGAGTACGACGAGCTGTGTCTGTGTAATCTATATCATCTTCATAGTCGTCATCATCAAAATCATCATCATCATCATCACTTGAGTTGTTACCATGGTTACCACCGTTACCATGGTTACCATCCTGGCTACCAACTTTTGTACTAATTACATCTGTACCATCTTCAGTTACATTACTACCATTTTCTGCGACTGTGACATTTTGTGCAGAGTTGACACATTGTAATTCTTCATTGGTTGCCATGACAACCAAGGTGTCAGGGTCATCAATATTTGGTGCATTCTGTTCTTCAGAAGCTTTACAACCTGCAAAATAGGTCCAGAAAAATTACTTCACAAATGTCTGGACCAGGAACTTTCTCTATCTCAACTTCTACCAATCAAATTCACACAAACCTTTTTGTTGTTTTAAGCAAACCTCGATAGTCCAAAGTCAGAAGTTCTATATTCAGATGTGCTATTATGTATTTATCTTGAATCTTGCTTTGCAATTTCATTCATAATGTTGCCGTGAAGGGCTTAGTGATTTACAAATATCAGTATTTCTTACCATGGCAATTTTTAATCTAACTTAGACAGATCTTGGGCAAAATATTTTGCCAGTTAACTTTCTGAACATTGATGGTTTACAGGCAATCTGACTACCATCCTAGAAACGACTATCATCCCACTGTTGTTTATCTCATGTTAATTGTTTAGTTGCTATGATTTATTGTCAGGTAAAATTCTGTTATATCACATTTTTACCCTGACAACAAATATCTATTTATAACTTACTTGATAATTGTGAATACACAGATTTAATTGCCATTTTAACTTCTTTTATCCACTGTTCTGGAGGAAGTCCACTATTTTTATCCATTGTCTGGAAATCTTCATTTTGAGTAAACCAAAAATTCAAAAATGCAATGCAGCTTGGGATAGATCTCAGAGAAGGAAAGGCTGAGTTACCTAGCTTCTTATTTAGCTGTAACATATAAAATAACATAAATTCATGAACATGCACACAAAACACTGAATTTACAGCATGAAGTTTTCATGATTTCTGATTCATGATACAATGATTGTTGTATGAATCATTATTAAAAATAAGATTGCCATATGAAATTTTATCATGTTTATATTATCAATTCTGAAGTACTGCATCGCGCAAATCAACAGGAAAATCAGGAAAATAAAGTATTCTACCTGTGAAACAAAAGTCACCTATAGTACTTACTAAGTCATCTATAAGTCATATAGAGCATTTATAGTGTTTATTAAGTCATCTATAGTATTTATTAAGTAAACCAACAATGTCACACATCTCCTGAACTAATCTTTACTCACCATGGCAACCAAATCAATCATAGACTCCTTTATTATCTGAGCATCAAATGTTTGGGTTATCTCCTCTTGGTCTGACAGTTCTTGTTCACAGTTTTCAGTCTCCTCTCCCTCACTGTTCTCTGCCTTCTCATTATTGTCTGCCTCCTCACTGTTGTCTGCCTTTGTCTCTGGTATTGTTGCTAGATTTTCCTCATTTTTGGAACCCACTTTCATTTTAGAGTTTGATTTTACAAGATATGAAGGATCAGGCACAGCTGATTCTATTAATTTTTTTTTCCAGTTATCAACTATCTTTTTTGATTTTTTAACAGCACTAGCCTGGATTTTTGTCTAAAATATAAGAAGAAAGTGACAATCATCAAAAACAAATATACCAATCCATGTCCAAATCAAAATCCCTACTGAATCCATGTCTATTTTACAATGCCAATTAAGTCCATGTCTAAATCGGAATTCCAACTAAGTCCATGTCCAATCCCAAGTTATGCTTAAATCACGATCTCAAAGTAAAGTAAAAACTTTGAAACTGGCAAATAAGTTGAACATGTTAACTTCTACCAGGAAAGTGAAGCTAGGTGCTTTGAAAGCCTTCTGTTTAGCTAGCTACACCCACAACGTCAGTAGTAATTTTGTACAATGTAACAGGAATACATCAATGTAATTACAGTATAGTTGTTTAATTCTATGGGGATAAAATGTTTCAAAAAGTGAAAAATCTAAAATAATTATCTAAGGGCACGTTTTTGCATATGGATGGACATATATGATTATTATAATAACAACTTACCTGAAGTGTATGGAATTCTGACCTGGCCCATATTTCCATGGCATTGTCAAGGGCAACATCTGGTTTTATGTCCTCAGTTTTTGGCATGGCAAGTCCTGCAGTGGGGTCAAAGGTCGGGCAGTCAAAGTTAAGATCTTCATCTTTAGCGTTGTGACATTTACGTATAAGTTGTTTGTTAGCTTTGTCTATTGTACAAACTTTGTCACTCTCTGTATAAAACATTACAATATTACCTGATAAATTTCTGTTTCAATTAACTTATATTATTATACCTCACATATATTAAAACACTTTTCATTGGATGTTTTCCAATCACATGACATGTAATAAATGAAATATTTCCCACAGAATCACTGTCAGCGTGTGACAACTTCTCACTGCCATGTGATAACCTCTCACAGCCATGTGATAATACTATTATCACCCGGTGATAACCCGGTACGAGGGAAATAACTCGTACAACAGGGCCGTGTTGTCATTTGGTAAACAATAACAATGGCGGCCAGTCGTTTTTTTTTTGTAGTTCGTTGGAAGCAGACTTGGAGTTAATTATGCATGACAAAGATGGAGAAAACACAAAAAGGGACACCCAAGCTTTAGAGAAAATACTAAAATGCATTTGATGGAAACAGAAAGAGAGGTAAACCTAGATTCTGCGGAATATAAATTATGTAGATGAGCGCCAGTAAAGGATGGTTGAAAGTGTAAACTAAACTGGCTGCATTTAATTTAATTTAAAATTTATATATTGTTTGTGTCATTTTACATGGTAAGCTTTGTTTCGGTATAATAAATAATAATTGCCCTCTAGGTATGTGGACATCCAGAATTGTCACCCGACAGAAGGGTTTTCACCCTCGGGCAACCCTTCTGTCGGGTGACAATTCTGGATGTCCACATACCTAGAAGGCAATTATTGTATATTGAGAGGTCATACATGGCCACATTACTAACAAAACCAGCAGGGATGCTAAATGATTTACGGTATGCAAAATAATTAAGACAACAAATCTATAATATCTTTGTAAAAACCTGTTATTAACATATTAACAGAGATAACATGATCAAAGAAACAATAAAGAACAATCACATTCAGTGAATAAGAATCCCCCGACAGCAGGTTCTTTTTTGTGATTAGCACTGATGCTCAAAGGGCAATAACTCCCAGGAATATAAGCAAACCAACTAAGTTTAATGATATCCACATCTCATTTCAGTTTTGATGGTTTACATCAAGTTTCATGAAATAGTGCTACATGTATTAGGATATTTACTCAATTTATGAAATCTTTAAAATGGCATTTTAAATCCCTGAATATTTTAACAATTAACAAAATTATCAAGGTTTCAAATTTACCAAATTAAAGTAAAGGAAAATCTTCAGAAATTATTGTGAAACTGGAACCAGACACTTGATAAAGTCATAAGTTTAAATACCTTGTGCTTTTCCATGTGTCAGTATGTCTATAATGCCGTTTAACACATGAGGACTTGACTCTCTGTACACAGCACCAGCAGATCTGCGGATAAGTTCAACAAGGTACGCTGTCCAGAATTTCTTCACTTTAGATGAATCTACAGAGCCTGTAACAAATATGTACATACAATACCTTTGTAATACTTTTTTATTGAAGCAAAAACATGTATATGTACAGTTTCATGACATAACATGAAATTTCTTTGATAAAATCAAACCCAAACATACATGTCCGTCATAAAACAATGATTTACCAATGTTGACTTTATAAAATCTTATTTTCTTGTACTTTATTTTGTGATTAGAAGTTTTAGACTATACAGAGATGGATAGCTACTGGTACTTGGTTAAAGGTACACTAATTTACTATAAGCATATTTATTATTGTGAAGTACTAACTTTCTCTTATTTCGTGATCGTTTGTTTTGCACGAAAATTAATAACAAGTGAAAATTATATTATGCTTATTGTGTTATAGTGCATATTTAAAAAAATGCAAAAATGAAACCATGGATATGTCTAAATTTCATATATCTCGAAAATAAATGCAAGCGAAATTAGATATGTTGACAGTATTAGCTATGGCTCTCTGAACCATCAAACTTTTTATAAAATATTCTTTCTTCGTTGTCTTTTTAATCACATAATTTAAGCCCAAACACACCTAACTTTAGTTGTTAAATCGGGGTTCAAACAGACATTTCGACTCCAGATTTAAGGACGTTTTAGGGTCTTTTCAGCGTATTATTTGCATATTTAAGGGTTTTTAGGGTCAAACTTTGTTAAAGGGTCTTTTTAGGGCAAACCTCAAAATTTAAGGACTTTTCCAGGCCTGTACGAACCCTGTGTTTTTAAGCAATTAACCAGAATTAGGGAATTTTGAATTTGCAAATAACCATTGTTGTTTTAGCAATACTTTAATAGTACATAGATAGGTGGAAAGTTATGCATTTAACCAAAATATGCAATTAAGCAATACACCTGACACACCACTCATGTAAACAGTAAAAATTATTACATAAAACTTACCATCTTTATAAAATATTTCCTGGATTTTATTGGCTGGTAGAGATAGTATGTAGCCAATCAGAACAGTCAGATTGGGGAGGACGTCTTTTGTTCTTCCTGCTGGAGTGTCTATGAATTTTTTAACTATATCATAGATCTGTCCTGTCAAGTCAAAATCTTGTGCACAGGCTGAAACGTAAAAAAAAATTTAATTTAACATTATCAGGGACATTAAAACCATCATTATGTCTGAAAATAAAGTGTGTGTGGCCGGGGTGGGGGTGGGGTCGGGGGTGGGGTGGGGGTGTTAGTGTTTACTCTATTTCTTCTAACAACATTTTAACAACCACTTTTTAAAAAACATAGCACTGCCGTGCTGTTGTACGGCGTAGTTGGGAAAATGGTGTTGTGGCAAGACAGAATATAACCAAAAATTCCCCCCAGGTTCGATCTATGCATAGTCTGACGGATGTTTTTTGGAAAAAGAAACAATGTACCAAACCATGTATTGCTAAATTAAATGGTAGAAAATAATAATTTTATAAATATATGAAAAAGACAATCAGTAATTAAAATTTAATAAAGTCGTAACCGATCGTTTTGTCATTTCGGATAGAGAGAAAGTAGTCTTTTGCAGACCCTAACGTCACTATGAGGGGGTAAATTCTAGCGGTTGTATGCAACTGGATCATTTGCTGTTAAATCTGGGTTTTATTAACTGCTGATTATCACTTACAATATTCCCGTTTCATGTTAATGGTGAAATATTTAAAATCCACATGTGGTCATTTGCACACAACACTGTACGAATTATCTCCCTTTCACGAACGTGAAATCTAATCGATAAACAGTTTTAAAATATGACACAATTGCCTCAACCTCAAAATACGTTATCATACCCTTCAAAATAAATTTAAATTACCGTAGATTTCATGAAGAATTAATTAAATCAACCTGTCATTGCTATTTATTTCATAAAAAGTTATGATTTTACATCGTAGAATGCAAACTTCTCGGACTACTTTTTATTGTAAACACGAGATCAGTTCGCCAAATTGCAGAAATTATTGGATGCATTCTGTCGCAATATTTTATTAGATTCTGAAATGTATTCCGAAAATTTATTCCAAATGTGCATATGTAACCAAATGCATTACCCGTCTCAGAATACATATCTCACGATAAAACAGATATATTTCTTTCACGCTCATTTACCAGGCGCACTATTTCCATGCATATTCATATCTTATAATTTCATAGCAAAGAAGACTGATATCTTGGAAGAAAGCGATAGCAAAGTACGCGTTCACTATCGTGAAATGCGGTACAAAAATATTTACCCGATCTTTATGAAACTTCAAAGGAACAATCTTTGGTAGAGTAGATGTGTTATTGGTCATTTCGTATTTTGATCATGTACAAGACTGTGGGATTTGCCATTTGAGGCTCATTAGGACAACACTTTTTTAATGGCATCCCATTTTTATTTAGTTATAACCTGTTCCACTTATAATATTACCAACTAAGCAGGAATTTATACATTTTGTGGCAATGTGCTTATGGCAACTGATTTATAAAATATTAAAATAAAATCCCAATTTGACTGAATGCTTACCATAACATGTTCTTTGGAAAGTAAATATTAACTTTATCTGGTGTTCTCCAACAGATTTCTCTGAAAGCTGACCGACCATGTTACCAAGGACCATAAACATGGTATCTATCTGTTATAGTCGTAACCAAGGGGATCTAAGGTACAGAAGTAACCCAAACTCGGCTTCAGTAATATCTGTATAGTAAATATAAATGTTGTGGTATATAATCATGGTTATGTAAACTTTAGATTTATAACGATACGATACGAAGCAATGACGTTACCATTATAACACACACACACACACACACACAGGTGCAGATATTATATCATGTTTTTGTCACTCTTCAAAGCAGTATAAGTTTGGTAATTTTAACTTCCAATTCGTATTCTGTGTGACTTAGACATTGTTACTATATTTGTTTATCTTGTTTACTAGACTTCCGCAATGTATGAGTTGCAAGCCTAGGCTTATCAAGGCCCTCAAAAAGTTTTATGGCCGTCATCACAGTATTGTTGATAAGTTTGATGTCTCTGTGTCCAGGATTGCCTTGGATATATTTGACGTCTCATAGTTCCATGTTCCTTTCACACAATTTTGATTACACACGCGACGGGTGTAGCTAGCTAAACAGGAGGTGCTTACCCTTCCGGAACACCCGGCCTCACTTCCCTGGTGGAAGTTCAAAGTTTTTACTTTGCTTCTGGATTGTGATTTGGAAATGGATAAGTATGTTTGTTTTTGATTACTTTCCTTTTATTGCTTAATGTCACATGTGTTTATGTACCCTGACAGATTTCTGAACATAGTTCTATGTACATGATGTACCCTGCCAAGTTAACCAATAAGTTTGAGACAAATTACTTTGAACTGGTGACAAATATTTATATATAATAGTATAGTATCAGCAAAGTGAATATAAACTGAATCCATAAAAACTAGGTTTTTGTGTGGAAAATAAAAATAAGTGATACATGTACTTCACAGTGAGCTATGGTTACAATACGAAGCAATGATTACCATGAAAACACAGGCATGCACACACACATAGTGAATTTGGTCTATAAAGACCACCCAAGGGATGCAGCTGAAGTGATTGTATTGTTTTGCATCTGTGACCTTGACATTTAAACCCATGACATAACAATTTGAAGCTATTTTACATTTTTTCAAAATTTAATGCAAAAAAGCGTAAACCATTTATTGTCCGAATTTCACAAAATGAACAAACTATAGGCTTAAGACCCTAGAGAAGCCAAATATCACATCAGATTTTTTCTCCAATCATTGGTTTTGGAGAAGATTTTTTAAGATTTTTGCAACCCTAGGTCACCTTGACCTAGATATGGTAGACATGGCAACGCCATGAACAAATCTGAATTGCACTGGCCCATATATACTTCTTACCAAGTTTCATTGAAATCTGTCCAGTAGTTTCAGAGCAGAAGTCGAAAATGTGTGTTTACGACGCAGGTACGCATTCACGCACGAACGCACAAACATACACACGCTGCGCTATGCCATAAGCTCACATGATCTATGGTCAGGTGAGCTAAAAATTATTATTATTTACTGTCTTGATATAAGTGAAAAATTTTAACTGGTACATTGCTGCATAATCTGATAAAACCTAAAACCTATGCTTTTCTTTTCAAATCTGTCTATAAAGACGATAAAGATCACCCAATGATTTTATGTTTCCAAGTACTTAATTCGGTCTTCTCAGATTTATTAATAACTTGTAATTGCTGTTCTTAAGTCAATGCATTCCATTAACTAGTCATAGCAAAAAAAAACCAACATCAAATATAACTGCATGTACCTGTGTAGCGGGACTGAGCTAGTCATGGTATTGTTGTGTTGTATATATACATGTAGCAGATATAATAGAGTGATTTACTGCCAGACTTTCTGGTCCGGATCTTTTAGCCTTGTGGTAGAACGCTCACTTTTCACCTGGGAGGGCCGAGTTCGATTCTCATCCGGGGCACTCGGTGAGGAAGTGGTTTTTTTCTGGTGTTTCCTTCCTTCGTTACACCTGTAATAACATTTTATCGAAGGTTCCAAATTATAACTTGGACTTGTTCTACAGTCTCAAGTCAAAAATTTCTGAATTTTTTTTTCTATAAATTTTAACTTTATATTTGTACCTTGACTCTGTCCCAGTGAGATTTTGTCACATATAATGGAAGCCATGCATTGATTGGTTCCCTGCCTAGACCTATAGTAGTGACACCTAGTGTAGAATTATTAAAATCAAATCCACCATGAGCGCTCAAATGTCCATCAATCTTGATTTTGTACTCCAGAGCATCAAGCATGGCGTTCCTACTGACCAGGGTACCACTGATGTTCCACAGCCTTATCTACAATATAAATAAACCGTGTAAATATATTACTGTTAGTGTAGCTTTATTCATGATATCATAATTTTTACTCATTTCACAGTGGAAAATTTTCTGCAAAAATCTGTACTCTTATAGTTAGTTTTATCAATTAATGTGATTATTACACCCCAGGAAAAGGTTGAAAATAACAGAACCACAGAAATTTTAACCTGTGAAATTATAATCACAGTACACATGTATGTCTTGTTTTCCAAAATTGTGCATACCAGACAGAAAGTGTATATAAAGAAATACAAACTAGAACTGTCTCTTGAGAGTCAAATACCCCCGCCCCAACATTTAATGTTTTCCCGCAACCTTGACCTTTATGATATGACCTTGGTTCAAGGTCATGACACACCTTTGAACCATGGAGAATATCCATGTGAAGTTTTATGACAGTTGTCCAAAGCAACTATGAGATATGGCCTGGACACGATATTACACAGACAGACAGACAGACAGACATGACGATTCCTATATACCCCCCTAAAACTAGTTTGCGGGTGGGTATAATTATACCTGTTTTATTTCGGATAATTATTTAGCTTTTCATCAATTTGAAGAGATATTATAGTAGATTCCATCTGCTATAGTTTACCTACTTCATGGTTGTCTCACTTTTATTTTATTATATTACCAATATCATGTATAAGTACTGAATGATCCAATCATAACATTTAGAATTAGAATTGGTGGATGTAGCTAGCTAAACAGTGGGTGCTTACAATTCTAAAGCATCTGACCTCATTTCCCTGATGGAAGTTCACATATTTAACTTAATTTGCCAGTTTTAAATTTTCTACATTCCTTGTGGATTGCGATTTGGGCTTGGATTGGTATGTTTGTTTTTTATTTGCACTGATGTGTACCGTCTATACATGTTTGTACACTTTCAACACATCTGTCTACTGTATATTGCTTTATTTTCATGGTGTCAAATTTTCGCGGTTTGACGATGTCTAATGTATCTGCGGTGCCATATTTTCCTGGTCTTATCTGATTAAAGAAAAAACCACTCTAGCAAGATAATTGGACTGGTAAATATCCATGTATTTCTTGGGAATACACTTGACCGTGGATGTAGCGAAAATAAAACCATAGCAAAATATAAGCATTATACAGAACTATGTAGTTGTAAGTTAAAAATGCTGCCAAAATTGACTACATTAAATGTCTAACTTACTGCAGTAGGTTCATCTAGAACATGTTCTGGTCTCTTTACAGCTAATCCAAAACCAATGGCATCGTCTCTATCAGATCCGAGTAGGATATCCTTTACAGAGTTCTGGGACAGGGCACAGAAATAGAACCCTATAGCTTCACTTGTAAGACCTTCCACTTCCTGTTTGTCTACCTGGAGCGTGCTCAGTGTATCCTGGGCAGATTTAGCATGTGACATGTTCTTTGTGGCTCGTTTATCCATCAATCTTTGTCTTCTAGACTTACTGAACTAAAATATATACCAAAAACAACATGTGTGAGAGAGAGAGAGAGAGAGAGAGAAAGAGAGAGAGAGAGAGAGAGTCAGTCTGTAAATGGTCCTTATAAGTGACATTTGTAAGTAAGAGCAGTGAAATTGTTTATAATTCAATCAGGATAAGTGTAAAATCATCATCAATGAGTCTTTTTATTTTTTTTTCAGTTAAAATAATGTTTTTATCTTGTAAAATGAATTTTTCCCAGATATTAAAAAAATCCAAAAATATTGTTTTCCAATAAAAACAACTTTTTGATATATATTTGGATCATAAGTTAAGATACATATATCACTTTCAACTACTGTAAAGCCTTCAATATTTAACTCGGTGTATGCAATTTGAAAATGATAATTATAATGTAAACAAATGGCAAAGACAAAACTGTATAGTTAATGATGGATGTCAGTGTATTAAACTGTAATGCTCTGATATAAGTTTGGCTAACTCATTGTTAGCTTTATTTAGCTTTTGTATTAAGTACATTGACAGTCAGTATATCAGATATAACCTACGTTATGACTATACATACATTACATTGGAATCTCATGTCGTGAGCTCTGGCTAACATGGATACGTTTTCTGTTTCTCCCCGAGCGTAAGTAGCCAGCATCGACAGCATCATGTCAACCTACCAAATCCAAACATAAACTGATTGTAAAACTAAAAGATAAATATAATGAAATCACAAAGATAGTGAAGATAAATTAAATTCATTTTTTAGACGTAATGGGGTTAGACACAGTAACACACGATTTATACCTCCAATACCCCTTAATGTTTCTGTGGGACTTTTTGAAAAATGTTTATTTCGTGAATTCCAGAAATAAAGTGGTTCATATAACATGCATAATACATACTGAATGATATTAAAATTCAAATGTAATTCCATATATAAATATTTTCTATATAGCGGTCTTTATGTACAGGTATTACTGTATTTTCTATATAGCGGTCTTTATGTACAGGTACTACTGTATTTTCTATATAGCGGTCTTTATGTACAGGTACTACTGTATTTTCTATATAGCGGTCTTTATGTACAGGTACTACTGTATTTTCTATATAGCGGTCTTTATGTACAGGTACTACTGTATTTTCTATATAGCGGTCTTTATGTACAGGTATTACTGTATTATATTCATATATTTACCTTTGTTGTTATTTCCTTTAAGAATTTAATCATGTCTTCTCTAAATTCTTTGTTTATTCCGTGACCAAATATCTGTACATCTCTCATTCTCTCCTGTAACTTATTTACTCTGTCTCTTACTTTACCTACATCTGTAAGACATGTAAGATTTAGAGATTATCAAATGACCATTTTGATATCACACCTCTTATCAGCTTAAGAGTCCCGATATCAGCCAGAGGGTTGGAGGCCAGTTGACTCTGGGGATCTATATTCTAACTCAAATACATTATACAGTTATGTATAAGTTAAACAGTGTTTTGGCAGGTTACATGGCTCCATCTTTGAATGTTGGTACATGGGGCCGTGTGCCCTGTCAAAGATTTATGTACATTCATCTGTGAATGTTGGTACATGGGGCCGTGTGCCCTGTCAGAGATTTATGTACATTCATCTGTGAATGTTGGTACATGGGGCCGTGTGCCCTGTCAGAGATTTATGTACATCTATCTGTGAATGTTGGTACATGGGGCCGTGTGCCCTGTCAAAGATTTATGTACATCCATCTGTCAATGTTGGTACATGGGGTCGTGTGCCCTGTCAAAGATTTATGTACATTCATCTGTGAATGTTGGTACATGGGGCAGTGTGCCCTGTCAAAGATTTATGTACATTCATCTGTGAATGTTGGTACATGGGGCCGTGTGCCCTGTCAAATATTTATGTACATCCATCTGTGAATGTTGGTACATGGGGCCGTGTGCCCTGTCAAAGATTTATGTACATTCATCTGTCAATGTTGGTACATGGAGCCGTGTGCCCTGTCAAAGATTTATGTACATTCATCTGTCAATGTTGGTACATGGGGCCGTGTGCCCTGTCAAAGATTTATGTACATTCATCTGTCAATGTTGGTACATGGGGCCGTGTGCCCTGTCAAAGATTTATGTACATCTATCTGTGAATGTTGGTACATGGGGCCGTGTGCCCTGTCAAAGATTTGTGTACATCCATCTGTCAATGTTGGTACATGGGGCCGTGTGCCCTGTTAAAGATTTATGTACATTCATCTGTGAATGTTGGTACATGGGGCAGTGTGCCCTGTCAAAGATTTATGTACATTCATCTGTGAATGTTGGTACATGGGGCCGTGTGCCCTGTCAAATATTTATGTACATCCATCTGTGAATGTTGGTACATGGGGCCGTGTGCCCTGTCAAAGATTTATGTACATTCATCTGTCAATGTTGGTACATGGGGCCATGTGCCCTGTCAAAGATTTATGTACATTCATCTGTGAATGTTGGTACATGGGGTTGTGTGCCCTGTCAAAGATTTATGTACATTCATCTGTGAATGTTGGTACATGGGGTTGTGTAACTAACTGTATAAGTTGGATCTTTTTAACTTCCAGTTCGTATTTTGTGTGACTTTGTGTTGCCATGTATGTTTACCGTAACTAGATGTCCATGATGTACAAGTTGCTTTCCTTTACAGCTAAACGCTGTGTGCCTTTATGAACCCCAACAGATTTCCGAACAGTTCTATGTACCCCAGCAAGTTAACCAATCGCTATGCGAGATATTTTTTTGAAGTGTGACAAAATCCGACATCATTTATATATTATGCCAACACCTACTACACATATAAATATCCTATACATTTTATCATAATAATATAACAACAAGAGGTAAAAAGGTCGGGTGGACAGGGGATGGAACCCAGAACCCCCACACTATAGGTTAGGGTTCTAACAACTGAGCAACCCAGTCCAATGCATTCTTTCCTTCCATTTTATCAACCAAACTGAATTGAAACAATACCAGGTTCGACACCTGGGCAGGTGAAATTTGGACCTCTGACCTATTTTTCTACTGTCATTATAATGGATGACTTACCTTTCCACATATGTTAGAATGGATGACTTACCTTTCCAATTATGTTAGAATGGATGACTTACCTTTCCAATTATGTTAGAATGGATGACTTATCTTTCCACTTATGTTAGAATGGACGACTTATATTTTCACTTATGTTAGAATGGATGACTTTCCTTCCACTTATGTTAGAATGGATGACTTATCTTTCCACTTATGTTAGAATGGACGACTTACATTTTCACTTATGTTAGAATGGATGACTTTCCTTCCACTTATGTAAGAATGGATGACTTTCCTTCCACTTATGTTAGAATGGATGACTTACCTTTCCACTTATGTTAGAATGGACGACTTACATTTTCACTTATGTTAGAATGGATGACTTACCTTTCCACTTATGTTAGAATGGACGATTTACATTTTCACTTATGTTAGAATGGATGACTTACCTTGTTTTTTAGAAATGACTTTGGATACTTTAACTGCCAAAATGTCTGCGTTCCTAGACAAAATCTGTAAATTCCAAAGACCTTTATCTGTAGCAGACGTCAGACATTTTGTCTTTACATCGACAACCTTACAGGTAAATTCTTCATTCTGTTTGCCATTCTAAATTATAAAATATTTAATTATTGTTCATTTTATAACTTTTCAGCAATTATGCCTTTATCAAGTATCAATTTACATTCAAGTCACATTTTAATTACATTGTACTTCTACATGTTGTGCGTACAAGGAAAACTGTAATACTTTTATATATATTATATTTCATATAAAATAAAAAGATACATAAAACAAAATTACATCTTTTTCTCATGCTCATAGTGATAATTTACAGCTTGGTGCAGAGTACATAGCACTTGCTTACTTAGCACACTGCTAAGCAGTTTAAAATTTTTTATCTGATCCCTGCCCTCAGATTTCAATTTAAGTCATTATGACATGTATACATGATATAATTTGTCAATATGCCAGTAAAACATTCTAATTTATCAATATGCTAGTGAAAACATTCTAATTTGTCAATATGCCAGTAAAACATTATAATTTGTCAATATGCCAGTAAAACATTATAATTTGTCAATATGCCAGTAAAAACATTATAATTTGTCAATATGCCAGTAAAACATTATAATTTGTCAATATGCCAGTAAAACATTATAATTTGTCAATATGCCAGTAAAACATTATAATTTGTCAATATGCCAGTAAAACATTATAATTTGTCAATATGCCAGTAAAACATTATAATTTGTCAATATGCCAGTAAAACATTATAATTTGTCAATATGTCAGTAAAACATTATAATTTGTCAATATGCCAGTAAAACATTCCAATTTGTCAATATGCCAGTAAAACATTATAATTTGTCAATATGCCAGTAAAACGTTCCAATTTGTCAATATGCCAGTAAAACGTTCCAATTTGTCAATATGCCAGTAAAAACATTATAATTTGTCAATATGTCAGTAAAACGTTCCAATTTGTCAATATGCCAGTAAAACGTTCCAATTTGTCAATATGCCAGTAAAACATTATAATTTGTCAATATGCCAGTAAAACGTTCCAATTTGTCAATATGCCAGTAAAACGTTCCAATTTGTCAATATGCCAGTAAAACGTTCCAATTTGTCAATATGCCAGTAAAAACATTATAATTTGTCAATATGCCAGTAAAACATTATAATTTGTTAATATGCCAGTAAAACATTCTAATTTGTCAATATGCCAGTAAAACATTCCAATTTGTCAATATGCCAGTAAAAACATTATAATTTGTCAATATGCCAGTAAAAACATTATAATTTGTCAATATGCCAGTAAAAACATTATAATTTGTCAATATGCCAGTAAAACATTATAATTTGTCAATATGCCAGTAAAACATTCTAATTTGTCAATATGCCAGTAAAACATTCCAATTTGTCAATATGCCAGTAAAAACATTCTAATTTGTCAATATGCCAGTAAAACATTATAATTTGTCAATATGCCAGTAAAACATTATAATTTGTCAATATGCCAGTAAAACATTATAATTTGTCAATATGCCAGTAAAACATTCCAATTTGTCAATATGCCAGTAAAACATTATAATTTGTCAATATGCCAGTAAAACATTATAATTTGTCAATATGCCAGTAAAACATTATAATTTGTCAATATGCCAGTAAAACATTATAATTTGTCAATATGCCTGGTGACAGTGATATCTACTTTAGGTACTGATGTTGTGTTTGGTATCAAATACTTACTTGTCTAGTGACAGTGATATCTACTTTAGGTACTGATGTTGTGTTTGGTATCAAATACTTACTTGTCTAGTGACAGTGATATCTACTTTAGGTACTGATGTTGTGTTTGGTATAAAATACTTACTTGTCTAGTGACAGTGATATCTACTTTAGGTACTGATGTTGTGTTTGGTATATAAACCCAGGAATCAGTCGTTATTTCACAGGTATCTGAAACATAGAAACATAGCAGTATTAGTCCTTTCTCTTGTTTAAAGCTAAAGTCCCCCTCCTCCCTCTTTTTCTCAGCAAAAATACTTAATACCTAAACATTATTGATGCTTTTAATCATTATATACCAGTACATAATAACATGAGTCTCACTTCACAGTTCAATGAAATCAAACTTTGACAAGAATCTTGACGAATAGTTATTTACCTTGATAAAGAGTTATCTACCTTGATGAAGAGTTATCTACCTTGATAAGGAGTTATCCATTTGCCAAATATACTGGTTTCCTTCGTCAATGAAGCTTATAACCAATTATCTACCTCGATAAAGAGTTATCTACCTGGATTATCCTCTGCCTGGTTAATATCTCCCTCCAATATACAGCTATTTACCAATTTTCCTTGATGTATAAACTTATTATCATCATTGATCGTCACAGCAACATCAACATGCAAAGATCTACAAATATAAATAAATAACTTAAATACCTCACTCTTTTGTGTATAAAATTTATACATGTACATAAAATTTTAAAGGCTGATAAAGCTAATTTGTGACATGTTTATTTGAACAGGAGTAGGAAAATGGTTTTAAAATTCCATAATTTTCTTTTACCTATATCAAAGTGGCCAGTTCAGGTATCATGGAGAAAACT
The DNA here is from genome assembly GCA_021292105.1 of Anadara kagoshimensis. Classification (NCBI taxonomy): domain Eukaryota; kingdom Metazoa; phylum Mollusca; class Bivalvia; order Arcoida; family Arcidae; genus Anadara; species Anadara kagoshimensis. Next base: position 41,527,554 of record CM037872.1, on the reverse strand, counting down.
GGAGTACCTACAAAACCTGGAAACATGTCTACCCTGTACAAAAAATGTTTTCAAGTCTCAAAATCAGATTATTATGTAAGTCTCCCTTAATTTAGTGTCAAAACTCGTTATAATACCAAAATCTGAGTGAACAAATGGTGGCCATGTATCCTGGATTTACTTGTAGCCTACAATATATACAATATACATTAAATGGTGGCCATGTATCCAGGTATTACTTGTAGCCTACAATATATACAATATACATTAAATGGTGGCCATGTATCCAGGTATTACTTGTAGCCTACAATATATACAATATACAACAAATGGTGGTCATGTATCCAGGTATTACTTGTAGCCTACAATATATAAAATATACAACAAATGGTGGCCATGTATCCAGGTATTACTTGTAGCCTACAATATATAAAATATACAACAAATGGTGGCCATGTATCCTGGTATTACTTGTAGCCTACAATATATACAATATACAACAAATGATGGCCATGTATCTAGGTATTACTTGTAGCCTACAATATATACAATATATTTAGTTACAATTTTCTTACCTAAAAACAATAAAGTCAAACAGTTCCTGTAACTTCTCCTGTAGCACTGTCTGTCCATCACTTGGCTCACAATATCTAAACATTCCTTCTGTCTTTCCAGCGTTACTTAACTTCTTCATGAATTCAAAGTTGTGGTCTAAAATAGCAATTATAATTAGAGGTTTTACTGTAGCTTTAATAAGACAATTCATGTGTGTTGAGTAAGAATTAAGTTGTGGTCTAAAGTTATTAAAAATATTCGGCTTTGAGGAATATGAACATCTTTACCCATGTTGTTATAGTCAGCATAGAAAAGTTCAAAACTTCTGAATATTAACAAAATTTATATTTTAACAAAAACATTTGATCCATTTTTCAGGAAATTCAAGACATGGACAAATTTTTGGTTTCGGATACTAGAAAATTACAGAAATATGAGGTGAAGAAGATAATGGAACATTAATGAGGTTGTACTACCAGAGATGTCACACCATTTTGGTACTGAGTCCTGGAACAATGGCATTAGAAAAATAAAAACCATTTTGTGATAATTTTGGAGAAAAATTATAATAAGGAATATACCACAGAAATGTAAAATACAAACTAGAAAATGAGGTTCATTTTTAGTCCCAAATTCAGCAGCAGACTAACAGATCCAACTACACTGGTCTAACATGTCAGGATAAAATCTTCACTATTTTGAGTGAGGGGCCCAGTTCACTTCAGAAAAGAAAATATAATAGTAATAAATAGGTAAAATGTCTAAAAATTTAGGGGCCCAGACTGATTGTTAAGAGCTATTGGATACTGGGCCCCTGCTAATCTTCATCCCTGTATGTCAAATGGTCAAATTTACACACAGAGTATAAATAGATTACCTTTAGAAAATCCAACAGAATGTATAATTATCTCCCTTTCTAGTGATCCAAGTCTCTCTATCCAAGAATCAGTGGTAGCTTTGATATTCTTGTTACAAGTGTCACAGCCATCAGTCATAAAAACAACAATAACTCTGGTCGAGTGACTCTCTGTAAAAAATAAGTACAACATAAATATAACAATAACTCTGGTAGAGTGACTCTCTGTAAATAATAAATACAACAGAAACACAACAATAGCTCTGGTCGAGTGATTCTCTGTAAATAATAAATATAACATAAATATAACAATAACTCTGGTCGAGTGACTCTCTGTAAATAATAAATACAACATAAATACAACATAACTCTGGTCGAGTGACTCTCTGTAAATAATAAATACAACATAAATACAACAATAACTCTGTTTAAGTGACTCTCTGTAAATAATAAATACAACATAAATACAACAATAACTCTGGTCGAGTGACTCTCTGTAAATAATAAATACAACAATAACTCTCGTAGATTGACTCCTTATGAATTATAATAGAACATATACATTAAACAACTGCAGTAATACCTTGATTCAATGCCACCATTTGGTATCAACCGCCTTTGGAAGAAAGAAGGGGATAATAAATTTGAATTTCCGTCCATCCTTCTTTCCTTCCATAGAAAATTCTTGTCTGCACAAATTTTCCAAAACTATAAACCACTCATGAAACTTGGTGCAAAGCATCAATACTTATAGGAGATGTGCATATCGTTAACTCAAGTTTGTTTGCTCATTTTTCTGGAGGTTATTGCCCCTTGAACATAAGTGCTAATCAGAAAAAAGAACCTATTGGCAGGGGAGCCTAATTCACTGAATTTACTTGTTCAGTTGGTTTTACAAAGGGGTAAATGTAGCTATAAACATGATAAATTAAGATAGACTAGTAGAGAAAATGTAAAAGAAATATAATTTGCTAAACAGAAGGTGCTTACCCTTCTGGAGCACCAAGCCTCACTTCCCTGGTGGAAGTTTACATGTTTAACATAAGTCGACAAGATATTACTTTGCTTTGGGATTATGATTTGGACATGGATAAGTGTTTTTGACTGGAACTTCAAATTATTGTGGTGGTTAGCTAGCTAGGAGGTTCTACTTTGGTATAGGGAGATAGTTAAGTTATCAAGGGACATTATAACAAGGTTTTACTTTGGTCTCATTAAACACTTCCGGGTCACAAAAGGTCAATTGGCCCTGGTTCCAAATAGTACCTCTAAGACATTAAAATACTAATAATAAGGGATATGGCTGATAAAATCGAATACACAAATGTTATTGGGATAAACAATATATCATTGGAAAGTAAAAGATACACAGAATAACTGTGCAATTAAAAAAATTGAGAAATTGCGTAAGATACACTTGTATAAGTGGAAGTAAATAGGTTGACAGCATCCGGCTAAGGTTCCAATAAACTCAAGCCGTGAATACGTGTTTTCATGTGGTATGCATATAATCCCATCTAGCAAAAAAAATCAACGGTACTAGTACCGTTTTAACAACTGATTATTGAAGTATTTTTAATTCCCTTTCAAATGGTGTATAATTTAATGTACTTATTACGTACAGAAACTCACAATGGCGTCGCAAAGTTGGGTAATTTAACATGGGACCCTATGGGAAAGGGCGAAGTGTTTAATGAGACCTTTGGTGATGGCTAAGTTTTCAAGGGACATTATTACAAATTCTTACTGTACATCATTACCTACAGAAAATTGGAAAGAATGTGTAATTATCTCCCTTAATAAACTTAAAACTCTGTCAAGGATTTCATGTTACATTTAATAACAAGAGACCCATGGGCCTTAACGCTCACCTGTGACCTTGAGCTTTGAACCCATGAGGTTCATTCATATATCAAAATTATCATAAGGCCAATATTCTTATATACATGCCTATACAAACAAGAGGCCCATGGGCCTTAACGCTCACCTGTGACCTTGACCTTTGAACCCATAGCCCTCATCCATATATCAAAATGATCATTAGGCCAATACCTACAATATTCTAGCATACATGCCTATACAAAATATTTATAGTTTTCAAGGTAATTAACCAATTCAGTATTAATTTGCATCTGTGACCTTGACCTGTGAACTCATGACCTTTATTCATATATCAAAATTGTCATTAGACCAATACCTACAATATTCCAATATATATGCCTATACAAGGAGTTTATAATTTTTGAGATAATCAAGCATTTTAGTACTTGCTTGCGTGACCTTGACCTTTGAACCCATGACCTTCATTCATATATCAAAATGACTGTTAGGCCAATACCTACAATATTCTAATATGTACAGTTTATAGTTTTTTTTTGATCATTTACCATTTCAGTACTTGTTTGCATCTGTGACCTTGACCTTTGAACCCATGACCTTTATTAATATATCAAAATGACCATTGCCATTACCTACAATATTCTAATATGTATGCCTATACAAAATGTTAATAGTTTTGCAGATAATAAACTATAAAAGTAATAGTTGTGCATATTTGACCTTGACCTTTGAACCCATGACCTTGATCTATGCATCAAATTGATCGTCATGTCAATACCTACAATTAACTGAAAATACCATGTTATTATCACCTGAAATGTTTAAAAAATAGCATTTTTATCAAAGGTCAAAAACAGGGACATGACCTTGACCTTTGACCTTGACATCTTTTGGAAGAATATAGCAAGACAAGATCAACAGTGAAAACTCCATACAATTATCTTCAGTCATTATTGAGTTATAACAATAAATGTCTCATTTTCAAAGAGGTATGGCGGGTTTGATGGGATTTTGTCCTAAATGGACCGTTTTGGTTTTTGGAAAATAAAAGTCTAAATATTCTTGCACTTAAATAATAAAGCAGCAGTATTTTATGTGGACTTTCAGATTTTGGCTCCAATAAAGGTCTATTTTACTTGTATTTTTCTTAATAAGCTCATCTTTGTGCTATATTATCCTAAAATATGAAAAATCAGCGGGTTTTCCCGTCTTTGATAATTATTATCAAAGTGTTCTCCTCGGAAGACCATTTTTTACGTTGTTGTTTCTGAAAATATTTTCAAAATGCAATCATTACGAGTTTTCAAAAAATTGGCCCTCTTAGGAGAAAATGGTCAATTTTTGAAAATTAGGGAAAATTAAAACTGACCATTGCACATATAACTAATGTTCCATTTTAACACAGCTGGCAGTAATTGCTGTGGTTAGCTCAGGGGGTAGCGAGGATGCTTTGCAACCTGTACGGCATGGGTTCAAATCCCATCCGGATATCTTTTTATTTATTCTTCTTTTTCTTATTATTTTTTCTTTTTTTCTTTATAAAATGCTATTGTTAAATTTTTCCTTTACAAATATTAGTTTTTAAAAATGAGCATTATTTTCTTTCAAAACACTACTAGCAGATCAAACCAGGTTACATTTTTATACAATAAATCCACACACATCGCCCGTGAATTCTTAGTGAAGCGTGATGTAAGTCAATACTCTATTGTTCAAGTTTTTCTGTTTATTATATAAAGATGAAAAATGAAGATTATGGATGTAAAGGTTTGTTCAATATCTTCGGCTCTTCAGGAAAAACAAGTTTACAAAAACGAAGCGCTTGTTTTTCATAGACCTGGTCTAATTATAGAACGCGAAATCCTCAGGTGTCTAAAAATACACCGTTACGTCATTCATTCATTCAAGCAGGGGGCAATGTAAAAAGCGCCTATCAAACCCGCCATACCTCTTACATAATTTTACACAAAAAAAAACGTGTAACCTATTCTTCGTTCAATTTTCATGAAAAACAAAATTTTATTATTCACAGGTATGCTGAATCCAAATATCCAATCAAAATTTGCCTGCACTTTTTGGTTTCAGAGAAGAAGATTTTTTTTGTCTTTTTGCTATTTTTAGTAACGGCGGCCATCTTGTTGGGCGTGGCCAAACCCCAAACAAAATTTTGAAAGGCTGTTACCCAGGTATAATAATCATCAAGTTTCATCAAATTTGGCCGAGTAGTTTTGGAGGAGAGAATTAAAATGTAAAATTCACACACGATGCACGAAGGATGACGGACGACGCACGACGAACGACGGATGGTGATCGATTGCAATAGCTCATCTGAGCCTTTGGCTTAGGTGAGCTAAAAAGTTTAAAGTTTTTGAGATAAATAATCATTTCAGTAGTTGTTTGTATCTATGACCTTGACCTTTGAACCCATGACCTTCATTCCTATATCATAATGACCATTGTGCTATTACCTACAATATTCTAATATACATCTCTATACAAAAAGTTAATATTTTTGCAGATAATTAACAATTTCAGCATTCATTTGCATCAGTGACCTTGACCTTTGAACCTTCATTCATATATCAAAATGGTTGTAAGGCTAATTCCTACAATAGTCTAATATACATGCATATACAAAAAGTTAATAGTTGCCAAGATAATTAACCATTTAGGTATTTATTCGCATCTGTGACCTTGACCTTTGAACCCACGAGCTTCATTCATATATCAAAATGATCGTTAGGATAATACCTACAATATTTTTATATACATGCCTATACAAAAAATTTATAGTTTTTGAGATAATCAACCATTTCAGTACTTGTTTACATCTGTGACCTTGACCTTTGAACCCATGACCTTTATTCATATATCAAAATGACCATTGTGCCATTACCTACAATATTCTAATATACATGCTTATACAAAAAATTCATAGTTTTGCAGATAATTGACTATTCTGGTATACTTGGACATCTGTGACCTTGACCTTTGAACCCATGACCTTGATCTATGTATCAGAAAGATCGTCATGTCAATACCTACAAATAACTAAAAATCCTATGCCATTATCACCAGAAATGTTTAAAAAATAGCATTTTTTTATCAAACAAGAGGCCCATGGGCCTTAACGCTCACCTGAGGCTAAGTATATATCTCATGCAGAGGTTCAATTGTCAATAACATTTATTAAAGAGAACTCCTTATTTTTAGCAGTAAGGCAGAATTAAATGCAAGGATTTTTGCAAATTAATCATACCTTGTCCCGGGAATGCTACATATAATATACATATAGTCTAGCTACAATACATTATTTATAAACAGCTAAAAAAGTAAAAACAAAAGTATAAAACTATGACCTTCATCTAAGCCATTACCAATAATATTCGCATATACATGCCTATACAAAAAGTTAATAGTTTTCGAGATAATTAACCATTTCAGTATCCTTTCCCATCTGTAACCTTGACCTTTAAACCCATGACCTTAATCTATATATCAAAATGATTGTTAAATCAACTCCTACAATATTCTAATATACATGTTTATACAAAAAATTTATAGTTTTTGAGATTATTAACCATTTTGGTATTCTTTCACATCTGTGACCTTGACATTTGAATCCATGACCTTAATCTATATATCAAAATGATCGTTAAATCAACTCCTACAATATTCTAATATACATGTTTATACAAAAAATTTATAGTTTTTGAGATTATTAACCATTTTGGTATTCTTTCACATCTGTGACCACCTTTACCTTTGAATCCATGACCTTAATCTATATATCAAAATGATCATTAAATCAAAACCTACAATATTCTAATATACATATCTATACAAAAAGTTAATAGTTTTCGAGATAATTAACCATTTTGGTATTAATTTGCATCTGTGACCTTGACTTTTGAACCCATGACCTTAATCTATATATCAAAGTGATTGTTAAATCAATTCCTACAATATTCTTATATTCATGTCTATACAAAAAGTTAATAATTTTCTAGATAATTAACCATTTCGTTATTCTTTCGCATCTGTGGCCTTGACCTTTGAACCCATGACCTTTATCTATATATCAAAATTATCATTGTGCCATTACCTACAATATTCTATTATGCATGCCTATACAAAAAGTTAATAGTTTTGCAGATAATCAACTATAACGGTAACAGTTGTGCATCCTTGACCTTGACCTTTAAACTCATGACCTTGACCTATGTATCAAAATGATCGTCGTGTCAATACCTACAATTAACTGAAAATCCCATGCCATTATCATCTAAAATGTTTAAAAAATAGCATTTTTTGTCAAAGGTCAAAAACAGGGACATGACCTTGACCTTTGACCTTCACATCTTTTGGAAGAAAATAGCAAGACAAGATCAACAGTGAAAACTCCATACAATTATCTTCAGCCGTTATTGAGTTATAACAATAAATGTCTCATTTTCAAAATTACATAATTTTACGCAAAAAACGCGTAACCTATTTTTCGTTCAATTTTCATGAAAAACACAATTTTAATGTTCCCAGGTATCCTGAATCCAAATATCTAATCAAAATTTGCCTGCACCTTTTGCTTTCAGAGAAGAAGATTTTTTTGTCTTTTGCCTATTTATAGTAACGATAGCCATATTGTTGGACGTAGTCAAACCCCGAACACAATTTTGATAGCCTGTTACCTAGGCATGATAGTCACCAAGTTTCATCCAATTTGGCTCAGTAGTTTTGAAGAAGAAGATTAAAATGTAAAGTTTACGCACAGCGGACGATGCACAACGCACGACAGACGGTGACAGATTGCAATAGCTCATCTGAGCCTTTTGGCTCAGGTGAGCTAAAATGTTACAAGTTTCTGTAACCACTGTTGGTAACATGCATGACAACAACTCTTGCTAATTGACTTCCTAAGTTATCATGGTTATAGGAATATTCAGCTGAACAATGTTCACTTGAGAGTAGTCATAGCAACCAGGAAGATAGTAGTCATAGCAACCAGGAAGATAGTAGTCATAGCAACCAGGAAGATAGTAGTCATAGCAACCAGGAACAGGACACAACACATATTGAGGTCATACATTTGTCCATAATAAAACTTCAATCAAAAACTTTAAATAACAAGTAAAACTACTTAATGACAGACCCTACCTCAGCCAGGCAACACAACACAGACCCTCCCTCAGCCAGGCAACACAACACAGACCTCCCTCAGCCAGGCAACACAACACAGACCCTCCCTCAGCCAGGCAACACAACACATACCCTCCCTCAGCCAGGCAACACAACACAGACCCTCCCTCAGCCAGGCAAAACAACACTCTAATCAGTCTTTTAATTTATTCATTTTTATCAAAATCTTCAATATGCCAGGGTGTATGAGAAAAAAGTTGCAAACAATCTAAATTTTGTTATAAGATATAAGAGAAGTTAAATGGATAAATTATTGCCAATAAAGGAATACATAGCTTATTTATGAAATAGTTTAAATTCAAAACTTGTTCTTTTTTAGAAAAAAATATTCTGCATATTTTAAAATCAAATAAACAGATTGAATGTTAATAATTGACAGATAAACCATTACCCTATGGACAGACGTACAGAAGTATGAACAGACAGACAGTACATACAATGTACTCAGATAAACCATTACCCTATGGACAGACGTACAGAAGTATGAACAGACAGACAGTACATACAATGTACTCTGATAAACCATTACCCTATGGACAGAAGTACAGAAGTATGAACAGACAGACAGTACATACAATGTACTCAGATAAACCATTACCCTATGGACAGACGTACAGAAGTATGGACAGACAGTACATACAATGTACTCAGATAAACCATTACCCTATGGACAGATGTACAGAAGTATGAACAGACAGACAGTACATACAATGTACTCAGATAAACCATTACCCTATGGACAGACGTACAGAAGTATGAACAGACAGACAGTACATACAATGTACTCAGATAAACCATTACCCTATGGACAGACGTACAGAAGTATGAACAGACAGACAGTACATACAATGTACTCAGATAAACCATTACCCTATGGACAGATGTACAGAAGTATGAACAGACAGACAGAACACACAATGTACTCGGACTAATCGTCATTGGGGGATAAAAAATCCCTACTAAGTGATTCACCTGTTTGGCAACAGAATTGATAATGGCAATCAGAAACAAGAAAGCATTTTAAACTTATGTTCACATCAGGGACAACTCTATTTCTTAGATAAGGCAAAAACACAACAGTATTTGTAATGGCTACTCCCAAGTAAAGCAGACAAAAAATTACCTTTTTTAAAAAGTTCATCTATTTTCTTAAAAACACAGCCAAAATCTGTCATACTTCCTGCTTTAAGGTTGTTAATGACCTCATTATAATTGTTGGCATTGAACTGTAACAGTGTAGCGACACTGTTGTAGATGATAATGTCCGT